>VCNE01002785.1:0-10026 GCA_009869805.1 Oncopodura yosiiana
TAAAAGAATTAGTATTATCTAAAGAAGAAAGAATTTATTCATTCAATTTATACCTCTCCAACATATTTCTGGACCAATTCAGAACCAATAACTCGAATAAAACAAGCATCAGTTCTATTTGCAACTGCACGAGCACACAGAGTTTTTCCGGTTCCTAAATAAATGAGAAAGCATATATGTAAATCATTTCTTCGTTTGATGAATTCATTTTTCTTACCTGGAGGTCCAAATAAAAGTACTCCCTTTGGTGGTTCAATTCCAAGATTTACAAATCGTTCAGGCTATTATAAGATATAAAATATAAATAATGCTTTATATTTTAAAGCAACACAAATTACAAAAGTCTAGTTTATTAAAAAAAATAACTTACATGAAGAAGTGGAGTTTCAACAACTTCTCTCAATTTTTCAATTTGCTCTTTACATCCTCCTACATCAGCATAAGTAACATCTGGTTTTTCTTCAACTTGCATCATTGTTACGGATGGATCAATTTTTGGTGGAAGTGGAATATGAATTTGATATTTATTCCTATCCACACCTACACGCATACCCTCTGAAAAAACAAAGAATCCATGAATTAGTAAACGGGCATTTCTGTTATTCAAATAAAAACAAACTATTTCTCTGTACTGGACGACTGGTACATCATAATTCAGCATTAAATTACTTGAAGAAAACAATGCATTTGATATATAATAATAATAATAAACTAACCTTCAATATCAGTAGGAGCAACAGAATCAGCTAAATCAACAACAAACTTTGCAAATTGCTTCACATTAATAATATATTTAGCTTCATCATTATCTGGTCCTCTAATAATTTTAGTACATCGAGCTACTTGTAATGGTTGTTCATTTTGTAAAGTTTGTTTGTCTGCTGCTAAATCCCAAAGTGATGGTGGGGCTAAACCAGTATCAGATTCTTTAATCCCACATAGTTCATTGACCCTTTTAATAATATTTTGAATATCTTCCTCTACTACTTTTATAGTTTTAGAATATGGTCCTTGTCCCTAGTAGATTTGGTGAAAGTTGATATTATAAATTAAAGTTACATTCAATTAATTATACTAATAAAATCTTACATAAGTTTTGAGAAGTGCAATATCTCCTTCATCAAGTGCTGGCACAAACAAAAAAGATTATTAACTTAATACTAATTTCTGGTTCTTTTTGTTATAAATATGAGCACTTACTTTTAATTTCTTTCTCTTCTCCTTCTTCAACTCCTTTCACTTTACGCATATCATCTCCTAAATGATCTGGCATTTTGAAGATTGGTTTTTAATTGACAAATCTATATCGGTAGAAAAACAAAATTCATTTACCGTGTATTTATAGTCCCAAAATAAAATACTACCTACTGACTTACCAAAGTATATGAAACTCAATTAGTAGGCGAAAACTTGGAACTGTATTTTCGAAATTACTACGAGAACAAACTTCTTGTCTGTCACTTCACTTTGTTGATTGCCTTTTGTTTTAAAGTTAAATTCTTGCAGCTGAATGACAAACAAAAATTTAGCTGTTTAGTTTAGACGCGCCTCAAGTCACGTGACTGAAATTTGCAAAAACTATAGCCTCACCATAATTTAGCTTTATTTCTGCACTTTGTTGCAAAATTTTTGCATGAAACTTTCTATTTAATGTATGATGAAATAATTTTTAATTACAGTTTAAATTTATTTAATGCAAGACTGTAGAAAGACATATTGTAACAATATTATTGTTAATGTTTTTTTGTGAAATCGATGTAAATTCTTGTATTATCTCAACACATTGAAAATTAATGAATTTTAATTATTGGACAATTCCAATAATTCCACATCCTAATCTACTTCCAGCATTTCCAGTTTTCAAACTGCCTTCATCTCCACCTTTTCCCAAATCATCTCTCTTCTCATGAATTACAAAAGCTCGACCTGATAGAGTGAATACCAAAATGTATATATATTGGATTTAAAATTTTTATAAAATAACCTGGATTTCTTACCAATTACTGAATTTGCACCAGATAATGAAATCATATTGTCTGTCATATCAATATCAACACGCCCACCAGAAGCGTTGATATTTCCCAAGTCCCCAACATGGCGTTCTGTATCAGTTTGTGAACCATGATTTTTCTAGATATGAAAATAAAATTAAAATTATGGGAGAGGCAATAAAAAAAGGAAATGGCAAGTCACAAATGCACCGTCAGGAATAAATTTTATCGAGTATGACAGCTAAATCAGCAAATATGTATACATATTGTGTGTACAACGTTCTTATACACATAAAACTTATTATTGTGTTGCACAATAGTAAATTCATAAATAAATTATATTCAAACTGTATAATTCTTGCAATTGAAATTCAGGTCATTACTTATAACGATATAACTAATATATAACTTTAAATAAATCACTTTCAAAAACATATAAGTTTAAAGAGAGATATATATACCAGAGCCAAAGGCAAAAAAAATCTTGTTATTTTTTTAACATATAACTAAACTCAAGGTTGGCAATCATAGTAGAAGAAGATAGTAAAAGTTTCCCATGTCCTCGTAAATTTATAAAAATTGTATAAATAACTTACCTTATATGGATTAAAATGTCCAAGAGTAGAGTCACATGGACCTTTTCCTTCTTTAGCTCTTACATCTCCAGTTTGATGCCTAATTATTTTATGTTTCATTAACTTCTATTATATACTTTTAATTATAGTTATAAAATTATTAATAGAAATTATATTTATACACATGAAATCCATGTAGTCCATCAGAAAGACCCATCAATGTCCCTTTAATTGTGACAGGACCATTTGGATCATCTTGTGTCAGTGTCAAATATCCACTAATTTTACTCTGCTCTGTTCCAACATTTATTACAACAGAGGCTTCTTTTGGTACCTATTAACAGTTTACAATATACATATAATGTTGTAAGAAATGCCATTAATTTAAGATAAAATGTAATTTTTTATCACCTGAATTGCAGAAGGTGTTGGAATTTCGGCAGCGTTTCCGCCACCAGCAGTAGTAGCCACTGCAATAATGATTGCAATGGTAATGGTAACAAGTACTCCGATAATAACCAATGTTTTTTGTGTTCATACTCTAGTAAAGAAACCTAGCGTTGTGATCAGTTTCCTGTCACAATACCAACTAAACTGAAAAACTAGAAAGTAACAAATGCAACAACAGAGTCAAAGTCATATATTAATGTTTGTATATTGAATTTGAAATGTGGTGAAGGCCGGTAGTGCGCATATAAAGTGGAGGTATACAAATGTATCTTACTCACTAAACATATCTAGCAAAGGTAAATAATTTACATAACATTTTCCTTCTTCTTCTTCTACATTATTATTCTTCTTGTAGAAAATGGTATCATGATTCAACACTAAATATGCACTCTTATAAAGTACTATGTCGTGTGCCATATGAATATCTAATACTAACCAACAATATATAATAAACTTGTCATTTGTGTAAATATATGTTCACTACAACATGACACTTTTACGAGCAACTTACAGGCGTCATGTATAATAAAATGCCAATACGTGCATGCAACAGGTACTTAAACCATTTTGAATGCTGTAATTAGCATTTATCATCTTAATGATATATACATTTATGCAAAACAACAACATAAGTGAGAAGATATTTTGACTCTTGTTGAGTGGCAGAGGACACAGTGAGGACAAGGATGCCCTGTAGGCTTCATCAATTTGATTTTGATGAGCTCTTACTTATTATATAAGCTATAAGAGAATGAGTAGAGAAGTCAAATAAACCAAGTCTATGAATCATAGTATTCTTTCTTTATATATAATGTGCAAATTCTGCCAATATGCGTTAATAGATTTTACAAGTAATAAAACTATAATACTTGTTGAAAGTTGTTAGAGACCTTTTTCTGACTTGCCATTTGGAAAGGGTTCACTTGCCTTATGGATAAGCAGAGCCAACGCAATATTTAATTTATTTATTTTAACATTTTACAATGCATGTATTACATATGCACCGATACTTACTTACTTCTAATTATAGCATTCAAAGAAAAACTTTAATAATGGGTTTTCCGACAAATCACTTTTAGCATTTCCATGTAGTGTATAAATACTTTTGAGAAAAAGCTTATTCAAGCATGATAGGACTCCAATCAACGTGCTATGTAAAACTTTCTTGTAGGACAATAAAACTTTTTTTACGCATATGCATCTGTCCTTGAGATCCAATTTTTTACAATGATGATTTGCATACGTCAAGCTAAAAGTCTTACATAACTTTTAATTTTCAAAGGTAAGCAATGTGTGACTCACTGCTAATTAAACTGTGTAAATATCCTTTTAATAATATAAACATTAGAACATAGTTTTAAATCATAAGTGATGCTTCAATTATTTGCAAAATATGTACAGTGATATATAAATATGGATGAAATGTCAAACCAATACTAATGTAAATTATTGCTGAAACACGCTAACCTTGAATTGGAAAGCTTCTACTATGATAGTTAGTAGAAGATGTACAATGTATGCATTGCGGTCTGTAAAATTCATTCTCCAGGAGAAATAAAAAGCTCCTATACAGACTTATAGACCACTGGAGAATTATATAACATAATAGATACATATTATATAGAACTCTGTTCGCGCGATATTCATTGCATCAAGGTTACGTAATATAAAATAAAGTGGAGCAATTCTATTGCAACAAGAATAATTTTACAGGGAGACTTTTTGGTTTAATTATTAGTAATGGCATCAACTAGAGTAGCAATTGTGACTGGAGCTAACCAAGGGATAGGCCTTACTATTACCAAACATTTAAGTAAGCAATTTGATGGAATCGTTTATCTTACTGCAAGAGATATAACAAGAGGTCAAGCTGCTGTTGCTGAACTGGAGAAGGTTACTTATCTCTTAAATTATTATTGTTTACTTATAGTGTGTCATGTATTATTATTAAATCATTTATAGGAAGGAATTAAACCAACATTTCATCAATTGGATATTGACTCTATGGAAAGTATTACAAGATTTACTGAGCATATAAAAACAACTCATGGAGGATTTGACATTCTCATTAATAATGCAGCAATAGCTTATAAGAATGATGCAAAAGAACCATTTAGTCTTCAAGCTGAACACACAACTCGTGTCAATTTTTTTGGAACATTAAATCTTTGTAATGCTCTTTTCCCTCATATTCGGAAACATGGTAGAGTTGTCAATGTCTCAAGTTCGTCAGGACATTTGACAAGAATTAATGGACAAGAACCGGAAGCAACTGAATTACGAAGACATTTTGCATCACCAGATTTGAATATTGTTGGATTAATTAGTCTTGTCAACACTTTTGTGAAGTTGGCTGCTGATGGAAAGGTTATAATTAATATTTATTCAACAATTCATAAAATACTAAATACAACATATATACAATCGACTTAAATTTTGTTGCATCTAACTACATTACTAAATCACAATAAGTTAACTGAGATAATTTCATATTTAAGTAAACTTTTATAAATATTTTTATTTTCATTAGCATAGGCAAAATGGATGGCCAAATACTGCCTATGGTGTCTCAAAAGTTGCTCTCTCTGCATTGTCAAGAATTCAACAAAAGAATTTTGATACCAATCATCCTGATATGGACATTATTGTTAATCATCTTCATCCAGGATATGTATCTACTTCAATGTCAAGTTATAGAGGTACAATGACGACAGAAGAAGCAGCCGATGCTCCTGTTTGGCTAGCTCTTTTACCACCAAATGCTAAAGAACCAAAAGGTCAATTTATTTGGCATACAAAGGAAATTGTAGATTGGGTAAATGGTCCAACGCCTTCCTATGCTTAAAATAAAAGCAAAACAATCATACATACCAACCAGAAACAAAAATATATTGTCATTTATATAAACGCTTTAAAAGAAAAAAATAATAGACTGTAGCAATGTATCCAAATTGTTTTCAAAAAAATGTTTTACTGTAGTAGAAAACTATATGTATGTATATAATGAGTAGATTTTATTATTTACTTCTAAAATTCATAATGCACAATTACCATGTAATAATTATATATAACACTAAAAAATTGTCTTCTATAAAATTCATATTCAAAATGTATAAATGTACTCTTCTACTTATGATTACAAATATTATACTTGACTTTTTATCTATAAGTATAAATGCATTACTGCCATTCCATTATACGCATAAATAATAATAATTATATTGCAAGAAATATGTTCCAATTACTGTCAAAATAATGTGTAATAATAAATAAATAATGTGTCAACATGGTTTAACTCTAATTGTTTTTCGTAATGGAATAACTTTTGTTTCATCAATATCAATTGTATTAGTTTTAATATTGATTTCATCTTCTAATGTTAATTGTGTAGAAGCAAGATTTCTTAGTATCATTTTAGATTTATGAATTTGTTCACAAAGTCTAAGTGTAGAATCATTTAATTCTGATAATTCATAAAATAATTGCTTTTGTGAGTTAATTGTGTAGATGCAAGATTTCTTAGTATCATTTTAGATTTATGAATTTGTTCACAAAGTCTAAGTGTAGAATCATTTAATTCTGATAATTCATAAAATAATTGCTTTTGTGCAGCATCAACGACCAACTCATGATTAGGTCTTTGATCTCTTAATTTAATACGTGATTGTGCTAATGCTAATGCAGATTCTTTCTCAAGTTTTGCTTGTTCCAATTGAAATATAACTTGTTGAATTTCTCGAATTTTGATTGTAGTTTCATTATGTTGTATTTGAAATTTGTCTTTCGCATCTATATGTTCTCTCAAACGAAATTCAAGTGTTGCATTAGTTGTACATATTTGCGTTTGTAAATCTTCACACACTTTCCGAAGTAAACTTTCCATTGTACTCTTTATTTTAGTTGACTCATGTACTAATTTATTTCCAGCATTCTTGTGTTCTTCACTATGCTTTTCCCATTCATCTTCATCCATTACACTACGCATGAAAGAGTAAAGTTGTATCATTAATTTACTAGTCTAGCAAAATTTTATTGTTTCTATAATTGCAATATATTTTTTTACCCATAATCTTGTAAATTTAAATGAAATTTGACTTGTAATCGATGTTCTTCCAAAGTACGAGCCAAGTTGTCAATTTTCTCAGATTTATGTCTGTCCTTTAATTCTTTGTCTAAATTATATGCACATTTTCGTAAAAGTCTAATTTGTTCAATGCATGTAGTGTGTGCATGATTCAAAGCAGATTGCAAGTCTTTGATTAGTTTGATTTCATGAATTATTTGTTTTTGTGGTTCATCATCAACCAAGTCTATACCAACACGCCCTTCCCTATATACATAATAAATAACAAGATAAAATTGTTTTTTAGGGTTTATGTAAAAGAAAATTGACTTTATTTACCTGAGACATAAAACTTGAGAATTTACTTCCAAAATGTCATTATGAACACTAATAGCATTTTCTAAGCGAATTTTAAATTGTCCCAACTCATTTGCTTCACCTTTGACATTTTCAAATTTTTCTTGTAGCTCATTTCTCCAAAGATGAATTTCTTCAAGTCTTAATTGTAATTTATTTATAACTTGTTCTTGTGCTCTGGAAGTAACTTCTTTTGTTTCATCAGCTAATCTTATGGATTCTGCTTGAATATGATCTGCTATCTCACGACTAGTTTCAGCTAAATTTTCTACTTTAAGATTTGCTTTATCCCATTGCTCTGTTGTAAATTTTGGAAGAGTTTTTGCTTTAAATATTAATGGTTTATTCTTATTTCTATGAATTTGGATAGGTTTCATTTTCTCAAACAAGTTATTTCTTGAGATATTAAACGAATATTGTACTGCAAGAAGAATAATGGAAAGCTATTTTGTTTGGTCAATATTTTTCTTTATTATAGATTAACATGAAATCTATGCATTGATTTTTTTACATTTCTGCCTATTTTCAACAAGTCAAAATATGTATATACGTGAACGGACATTTATACGTCAATTTAAATGACATAACATTCATATATTCTAGTGAATCAATATCATATTCATGTCTTGAGTTTTTTGATCCCGTATTTCGATCATACATAATTAATTAAGGAAGTTGAACTCACACTTTAAAATTGTCTTTTCCTGTTTGATAGTAAGTATTTACTTTACTTTATAATCCTTGGTAAGTATATACACTTTCATAAAGTTATTTATTCTTGTTTAGAAATCGATCTTAAACTTTACCCGTTACTGGGATACAGTTTGATCAATTACTTATGTGCGAGAGAGAGAGAGAGAAAGAAAGTGTGAGAATTTAATTTAGAGTGTATTTAGATGCTCTACATTTTGATTGTGTCTTTTCGTCAGTATTTGTCCGTGACCTGACTTACTGTATATAATACAAACAAACACGCAGAAGATAACAATAAAAGGTAGGTGATCTTTACCTTTACCTCATTCCAAAATACTACAATAAAACTATCACACTACTATATGAAGTAATATTATAGGATGAATCATCAATTTACATAATGACGTAAGACAGTCCCTTTTGTATTGTGTTTGCAACCTAGATTAGATACTCCCTTTACAAAGAAATGATGACACAAAAGTTCTTGGAATCATATACGAATTGTTTCATAATGTAACATCAAAGTAAATGCACATATAATAGTAAATATTGACTTAGGCGAATTAGGATTGCTGCAGCCTACAATATGATGACAATGCATTGTACGTAAATAACATACATCATTGTCATTTTTAAATTCTCTTGACATAGAAAAATAAAATAAATGACCTATGAATTTTTTGCGGTACACATAAGAGCAATAAGGACAAAAAATTTGTCGCTGCACAACCTACTGACTAATTTCCTTGGTCTTTGAAAGAATATATACATATCCATATTAGGAACACGAACTCTAAGGTTGCAAGTCATTTTTTAAGGATCTACATATAACACTGTGTACTCATAGTGAAATCTCAATGGTAAAATACTATAGAGTCAAAAAGTAAGAAAACAAAACCAAAGTCAACTACATACTACTCACCTTTGCAGCTCTCGCTCCATTTATGGCAATATGTCCATGATATAATATTATAAGTTATAATGATCATATGTCCCTTCTCCATTTTTGGACTTATATATTATTCTGTTGCACCTTGAATCCAAATAAATATTTCTACATATACATATGATATGTCATATGTACATACATATTATACACCTGAAGAAATTTCAGCTCATGTCTTGAGAAAAATGAAACAAATTGGAGGACTTGAAATTAAAAATGCAGTTATTACTGTACCAGCTTACTTTAGTGATAGACATAGGCAAGCAGATCGATACCCAAACATCTTTTAGATATGATGATGAGAGCTGATTGAAAAGAACCAGAAGACACATCTAATATTTTGTATTTTTACTTTTATTTATTACTTTACTCTCAAGCAATTTTCAATAATCATTACGTAAATTAAATTGAAGGCAGAAAGAATTCATAGTAGGGTGTGTATATAACTATATCTGTTCTTTATTCAATTTTCAAAAAAGGAAAATGTTTAAACACTAAAGTGTAAAATTAATACAATATCTGTCTCTCTGATTTATATATTAAAAAAGAATATGCAAATTTATATTTAAAGATTTATAGTTAAAGCACTTCATCTATTCCCAACAGTTTTTGACTAATAAGTTTGTTCAATTAAAATACTATATGTATAAAAATATAAATACACGAGATTTTTTCATAGTCAATCTAGGTGTTAGTTACTTGGGCATGGTACACTTACATACATAGCCAAAAAGTTGTTTAGAATGCTCAAGTTTATATTATTTATTATTATTATTTTATTAAGCATTATTTATATTATACTTTGTGAAGCGAGTTTATAATGTATGGCATAACTAAGAACACTGAACAGCCATAATAATCAGTGCAGTGCAACAATGATTATCTTAGAAATCTTTGTAACCATTTTGTTGATAATGTTCACTCAACATGATATTACTCACACTATCTGTA
>VCNE01002786.1:0-20092 GCA_009869805.1 Oncopodura yosiiana
CATTTTATTCAATCTCTGTCTCTCTACGATGCTCATAAATCCTGAAAAAATCTAGATTTTTTAACTTGGAAAAGAGAGAACAATACTAATGCTATCTGTATATTGGTATCTGTGTCATCTCAATTTTGAAGAAGTGTACATTGTACATAATGTTCAACTAATGTTGAACGTAGGCGGTGACACACAATGCACTACTACACTTATGCTTAAATCTGTTGAAACAAACTGCATCTCACTCTGAAAAAAGTCAAAATGAAATCAGAAATTTCATTATACACTAAAGTTGATGATGATGTCATGTGAGTGACCTGTTAAAAGTTTTCCTATATGTACATATTGGGACATTTTTATTTGTTCTTTGGCTACATGTACAACCAATATCTGTCTGAATCTCTACATTTCAACAGCAACTGGTCACCGGCCAAAAAAAATCTCTAGATATGACAGTTGACAGAAGAACTCTGTGGTCAAAGGATGTATACTGCCTGAGATTCAATTTGTGAATGGTTCTTCTCAAAGACACTTAAACTCAAAAACTTATGTCAATTATCATACTTAAAAGCTTAACTCATCTCAGGCTTACAGAATTCAAAATCTTTTGAAAAATAATGCCAACATCATTCTCATTATAGTTTCTGTCATGTAAAAGCAATGGGTTTATTTACATTTCCGTTGCTCACTTTTCGTTGAATATAACCCACTTCAAACTTTTAGGACAAAAACAAGATGGTAATAAAAACTGGACAATATAAAGACAGAGACGCACCTAAATGGCATCAGTAGTTAGTGATTTCTTATGGAACTTGAGAGTTACTTAAAGTTTTCTATTATACCTATAATTACGAATTACACAGTGTTAGTTTTAGCTACCCCTACCAGTAGCTTCTTTTTTCCTTCCTACGCAACTTTTCTATGTAACAATCAACTTCCACCTAATGGACTCTCTCTATCATTCAAGTCAAGTCACCCACTTATATTTCTTTATATTAACTTTCGCGATAAAAAAAACTACAATACTGAATACTGATGTCTACAATATTTATTATAATCATCATTATTGTGTAGCTAGCTCTCTCTCTCTCTCCAGGACTATCTATCAAGTGCTAGCAGCTCTAGAAATTCTTATGAAAAAGTGCACGTGAATCATTTGGTACACAATTTATATATATATACATATATTGATGAAATATTCAAATTCAATCCTCCCTTTGTATACACTTAAAAGCGAGACTAATCAGACAATTTTGAATCAATTGTGTATAGCCTACACCCTTCAGCTGTCATTTTGAAATATCAAAGTCTCATCATTATAATTCAGAAAGATTTTCTATAGCAAAAAATTAAACTACAAACTTCAAAAGTGACCAAGCATTTTTAAATTCCGAGAGGATGGACGAGTTTTATATATATTTGAATAGTTGCTCACCAGTGTATCAACTGAAGAAATAAAATAACCCTGCCCAATATCTTACAATCCACGCGGAAGGTTTTGTGATAAAGGCGTTCTCGATTAAATATGTTCCATGTCTAAAAAGAAGTTTACTAGTTCACTAGAACAATATAAATACTAAATTCATGATACTATTCAAAAATCACTACACTACACTTACAGATATACATTTCTCAAAGTACTTTAGAAATACTGGAACTCTTCTCAAAAAAAAATAACTAGCATGTATATAGGTGTTTGCAATTCTGATTTTCCTGATCCCATGTCAAAATGTCTATCAAAATATAGCATGCAAATAAATATGAGATCTCAATGAGATCAAGTCACATTGTAGAAAAGTATAATAAATAAGTGCTGATTTTTCACCCTTGACATGCAATATGGTAGAATACGTAACAATACATTTTCTTCTTTTTTTATTGTTTTTCTCGTAGTGTTTTATTAAATAATTGTGAGTTTTTCCTTTACAACCTTGAGAAATATGACGATCTGTTTATATATTATCTTATAATGGTTTTGAGTCATTAAGCCTAAAGACATGACTGAAATATGTTGTACTAATTTTTTCACTAACACACGACAGTTTACGTCTCGTGAAACTAGATACAATTTATTATCTACAACGTAAAACAGAGAAAAGGTGTAACATTTTAATAAGAGAAAATAAAAATGCATTGAACAATTCTGCCATTCTAAATTGTGAAATAGAGCAAACATGTTTACTTTTTAATTTTCGCCTCTAAGGCATCTTATAATTTGTTAATCACGCTTTAAAACATCATCTCCAACGTAAGTCACATCACTATGACTGACTAATTTTAAAGGTGCAAAGTACACTAATATAAAATTAGCAAATTGTAAATCCTAATTTATCTACTACATGAATGCTCATCTATATGTATTTATATTGAAAATCTCTCACTCAATATATATCTCATTCATTAGTAACTCATAAAATACATTTAGGCTGTGAATAATCGGCAATTCTACTCAATAACAATTACAATAAATAATTCCATCAAGAGATAGAAGAGAGATATGATGTCATAATCGAAATCAAATAAATAGCTTTTACTAAATTAATGTCTTTGGTACATATTATGCACATGTATAGTTATGTGCTGATTTTTTGTTCTTGCTAACTACAAAATAATCTTAAAAAACTTATTTAGGAGTTGTAATGAAAAGCGAGAGTGAACTCATGCATATTATTACTTATACTACATAACATATATCAACAAAATATTTTTTGAATGACGACAACTGTAGTACTAGTCCATATTTATTCATGTGAGGTACTTGAGAAAAAAACTTATATAGTGTACTGTGAAAGGTAGTAGTAGTAGTAGTCTCTACTAGCTTTTCATTCTATGTTGCTGACAAGAAACAAACTAACGACAGTTCTACGACCTCAATTGACCAAATAAGGAGCCTTCAACTAGTGAAAGTCGTCTCAGGTTCTCCCCTTAAATGAGTATCATTCGACTCGGCCTACAAGCAGAACGGATTCTAATATTTTTTCTTCTTCTTCTTCTATTACTATTAACTATTACCGTGTAAGTTGAATCTTTGAATGTTTTTGTAAGGCTCTTTATGCCACACATGATGACGAACGATGCTGATGATGTCGATGATTATTACAACGCAAAAAAATTTACATCATAGAGTCAGAAGCTTACAAGTCTTTTCTCGCCACTAACTAAATGTTGCATTCAAATTCTTTTTTGATTTGTAATCAGTAATAACTCCATTGTAATATCTAACTTGTATGGCCGCCACACAAAGATTTGTTGGTTTATTATCAATCATCAAAGGCGGTGTATAATATAACAAATACATCAAACGAGTCAAATGAAATGTTGGCTAAGCTAGTCTTAGATTTTTTTAAATCTTGCTTTGAGAATTCATAATGGATTATTATATAGTAAGTGCATTAGCTAAAGGAAAGTTTCATGTGAGCAGTAAGTTTAATATCTTTTCCTTATTCAGTCAAGATAGATAAATTACTATAGCTTGCAAAGCACGTAAGGAAAACAACTTGTTTCTGAAATATGATCCAGATTCTTTTCTGGCTGGACAAAACAGATTCAAATGAAGTGTACCACCAACCATCATCATGTTTGTAATATTATATTCTTTCTATTAAGTTTTTTCAAGTTTTCATTCAAGACTCTAAAAGCTCATAGCATTTGGCAGAGCTCCCAAACTTCTTCAGAGAAGATGTTCTACAACAAAAAAAAGCAGCATTTCCTTTCTGGAATCTTATTCGCAAATCCATCCTACTAAAACTATACATCCTTACTACAGCATCTATAAATGGAAGTTCCTCATGTAAAAATTCCAACGCTTCACTTGTCGTAGCCCTCTTCAACCAACCTCCTAAACTTTAGAGTGCTAGTAAGACCGTATCTGATTCAATTTCATGAAGATACAATTACATAACTAAACTAAATCTACAGCTACACCCTAAACTCAAGGCTTTCTCTATTCACATAATAGTAATTCCAGTAATATATATTAAATATGCGTACATATCACTTTTAAAGCTACTAGATATATAAGTTACAAGATTAATATCTGAACATGTGTTTCCCTAAAAGAATCTTATGTGTGACTCTACAAATGAAAATTTGCATGTCAAACTGACGAACTTCAAATTCTAAACTAGAAGAATGTCATCACATTTCTTAAGGTAAAAGATATTATCTCATGTCGTGTGTAGTAGTGTAAATTAAATCCCAAATGTAGTTTTGAATCAGAGAAACAAATAACTTTTTATGGCACATGTTACAAGTCAGACATCAAGCTGTGTGTATAAATACATTAGCTAAATGAAAAGTCACAATTAATGATATGAATCCAATTTTAATTAACTTGTAACGATCTGTTATTATCAGAAGATAGAATAGAAGAGAGTCGTAAGTAAGCAGTTCCCGAATTACATAAGCAATGTTAGTTAATTTGCACTATTTAAAAATTATATAATTACAACTCACCTTTGTTAAATGCTTGTTAACCCATTTTGTAAACGTCTTTTTCTGAATGGCATCTCTCTCATCTGTAAATAAATAAGATAAAAGGTTTCATCATGATGAAAAATTATGTAAAACATTTTGTCATCGCAAGCCATGCTGCACTCTACATGATAATTGATTCGATAAATATTGGAAAAACTCATCAATATATTTTGACACATACACTCGACAAGACTTTTTTAACCTTTCATCACTTACCTGTGACAGAAAACATGAAAAATCATCACTACAAAAATAAAACTACATGTGTCATTTCTATTTTTATATTGAAGCGATGATTGAATATAGATAAATAAATTCTCATTACAATTATTGTATACTTTCTATATTTGCAATTGTTTCGTTTATAAGGTATACATAAATGCATGTAAAAGATAAAGTCAGTTGTATTGCAAAATAATAAAAAATGAAATCAAGTGACAGTTTCCGTTCTACTAACCACAAATAATTATTTGCGTGCACTCCAGATTAACGGCTGGTATTGTTGGCTATTTCAATGTTTGTTGTTTTTTAAAAATTTTAAAATAATTATGTACCACCATGCTACTACGACAGATGTTCAGTACCACCTGCAACAAATATTCAATTCCGGTTATAATAGTCATTTAATGAGTACTTCTATTATCCCCTACTTCCAAATTTGTCCTCAAATTAAACTATGTGAATCAAAAATTATATGGTTGCTTACGGGTCATTGACCAACAAAAAACAGAATTTCAAACTTGATATACTATCCAAATACATTTCTCACTTGTTGTTTACAATAGAATTATTACATTGCATATATTTCTTACGCTTATTACACCTTTGTATAAACTTATTATTCTCTATCTATAAGTCATGGATAAGTTTGTATATTTCATTGAAAAGTCATTATCTCTGTATGGTATTACTCAACTCATCATCATTAACTATTACTTGACTACTACTACTACTACCACAAATGAAAAAAAATGAATTCCTATTAGCTACTGTCAATTTCACCTTCACACGTAGAATGGCTACTGTCTATTAAATTACATTTTGTACAGCATTGTCCATGAATCAAGTCCCTCTTGCTAACTAACCATCAATTTATTTATTTCATTGTACAACATATACACACATCACAAATCTTTCCTGTGTGAAGATCAATTAAATTTTACATTTCTTTAATACTGTATGTAATGTGAATACATCACTTGAGCACACATGACAGACAGCTAGAAAATATGAGAAAGGTGAGAAATAATCTTTTGCCTCCTTCAATGCATCTTGACATATCTCTGACATTTGATTCTTATTTCATAAATAAAAAGCAATTAAAATTTTAACGTGCACTGAAAGCTTGACTACACCTTGTAAACGTTATGTTATACTCTACAAATCTCTTCAGCACAAAAAGATAAATGTTGTGTTGTTGCATTCACTTATTTGATACAGTAATAATTCTCTTTGCCAGCATGCAGTAAAATAAAATATATATACAGCCAACATAAATTCTCACTTATTTCATCTATCAATTCAATCAAGTATAAAATTCTAAACTATAATCCGTATACATTGTAAAAACTCTTTACGATTCATTTGATTTTCTTATCTAAATCAATTTCCATCTCTACAAAAAAGATTCCTCTTGACAAACCTGTCTTAAGCATTTATCACTACATACAGGAAAGATAATCTTACATCTTTCAATTTCAATTACTTTACCGTTTACTATTCAAAGAGCGGTCATATGCTCACATAATAAAGCTCTTTGAAATCTCAAGAGAAAAACAAACATTTGACAGTCACAAAATCTATTACCATTATCAGAAATACAAGACACTTTGGCAAGCTTCATAATAAGTTGTCTGCGCAAAGTGTTGCATAATCCTATTACTAGCATGTAATTACTAGTCAATACCTTCCTAATGAAAAGTAAATGAGTGCGCGTTGATATATGACATTAGAAGCTAGTTGAGAAAGAATTATACATCATATATGAGTGTATAATAATGCTTATGCACTGACTTACTTCAATCATATAGAATTACAAATATACAACAAACCATATCAAGACAAGATAAATAGATAATAATGTTATGTCTCTATTTACTCTCATTATCTTTGAATTTATTATTAAGTAACTTTGTAAATGTTTTAGTAATCTTATTTTCCCTAAATGGTCCTCTCCTTTACTTTGCTTATTGTGCTTTCTGGTTTTGTAGGTCTAAATAAATAAATATGTTTCTTGTATACAATAACAAGGCAAGTCAGTCACAGAAGCGGTTATTTACTTTTATAAAATAAAACATGTGGAAAAGTTGTTAATGTTAAAGAAAAAGGTGACAAGAAAAAACAACGTAGTAAATATATTTATAATGAGGTTGTATAGCTGATTTAAGATTTTCTCCTCCTTCTTCTTATTTTATATTTTGTAATAATAAATTACATTTACCTAATGTATTCAAATACCTAGACACATTAAACTAAGTATTTGAAAAACCAATAAGTTTAAAACACGAACAATTGATAGATGCAATTTCTAAGAATTTTGCATAGCTTATTATAAACCGACATTAAGTAAGTTATTGCATGACCTTTAAAACATAACCTAAGCTACTGTTTTGTTTACTGATTCGAGTTAGTTTTTTAGTTAGTCACACTATAATTTCTACAATGAAATACAAGGAAGAGCTTTTTCCCTATTTTAAACTTTGCTAAAATCATATAGCACATACTGTACTATAAGTGAACTTTGGAGTCGTAAGGTTAATTCAAGACACCATGTGTGCTATGCTAACATGGCCATAGCCGAGCGTGTGAGTAAAAGAATACATAATAAACATTGTCACGATTTTACAACACTTGTATTATTCTTTTTTACTTTTTGACTCCTACTACACTCAGTCAGCTATCAACATAACAATCTACAAAGTAATCGAGTTGAGAGAAAACATGAAGATTACACCACAATGTCTCTTACGTATACACTACACACCCTTCTACACATAAATCAAAAAATGAGCTTCTCTCAAACTCATCTTCATGATTTTCCCTTTAGAAAATATAACAAGAGATTACAGTTTGTGACTGCGAGAGAGTCGTTCGAGAAGAACTATACCAGAAATAGCTTCACAAAACATTTTTAGTCATTTATGTCATGTCATATATCCCTTGAACAGTAGTTAGCAGATTGAAATTTAAATTGTCCTGAAAGCCTCGCATATAATGCTATATACAACCATGATTAGCTATATACAACATAAATGTCATGTTTTTTTATTATGTTCTCTCCAAATAGCAGGAGGGAATTGCAATATCTCACCTTAGCTCATGTGAAAATACATATTCATTAATTCTATTTTATAAAATACAAAAGTTGAAAGTGTGCTCCTCATCATCTCACTTACAATATTATAAATTCATTGCATTCATGGAAGCAACATGACACATGGGAATTTATCAAAAACGTAACTCTATACCATTGCTAGCTTCTGTCTCTTGACATCTTATCCTTTAAACATTTAACAACAATATTTTGTATAAGAGTAAAGCACATGTTTATGACGTGATTCATTTCGATGAAGTTTCTTTTAAGCATCTTTACTATTATAGCTATGAAATGCAACTCTCAGCATGTGAAATAAATAAAGCTGGTACTAGTTGGTAGTAATATACAAAAAAGAGATTCAAATAGGCTAGCTTAGAGCTACTTCTTCTCATTCATTTGAACACATGCTACCAAAAATTTTATTTCTCTGAATGAATCATTTCACTATATACATATATAATATACACGTGTGTAAATATGAACTAGTGCATAATCTGCATCAGGTTAAATATTGATAGCTCATTAGAAAAACAGTCATGTAGCTATGCCTGAAATAATTTTTTGAGATTAAAATCAATTATAATGCACTTTTCATTTTTCTTGACATAAATCAGAATACAATTATATGACTGTGTAACCAGCAACAAGAAACTTAACACAACATACAACAGGTCATAATGTGACTCATTCTTTACATATATGATGTATATTATGTCATTGATTTGGTGCAATTAGCAATGACAGCTGACAATTGAAAAGATTAGCATGAAATTTCTAGAATATATTTACTCTTATGTCACTCACTATGATTTTTGTCTCACTCTGCAACTTGTTCAATATACTTCATATTATATGAATATACAAGTCACAGTCAGGTAGCAGTAAGTATTCGCAACATTTGCTAATAATTATCAACAAGTTTATGATAAAATCTACAAACTACTGTTGAGAGTTTGTGAGTTAGTTTATTCGTGTTACTGTCAGAGAAAATTATATAGGTAACCTTGTGTTCTCAAAGATTAAATATTGTTTTGTCAACTCACTCACTCACTATCAGAATTTGACGAAGTACACTAAGCAGACATTTAGACACCTCATGCCATACTACTTATTATTATAGAACACTTTATATATTTACTTTACGTTTACCTACACGTTTAAAAAAACTATGTTGTAGAGCTCTTGAGATTTATTTATTTATTTAATTCAACTAAAACTAATAATAGCTGCTTCTCGTGTGTGTTAATAATATGTGCACCTGAAAATTCTCAGGAAGCTGAAAATTGTGGTAAAGTCCTTGACAATTTTTCAGCGCATCATCATAGTATGTATGTAGTTTAAGTATACTAAAGAAAGCAAACAATGTGTGACAAGATTACTGTCATTTTCAGCACATGAATTTTCTATTTTATGTTTTCTAAACAATAACCACTAATGACCAACTAACGTATAGAATGAGAAAAGAGGATACATAACTTAAATATAGTGCATTTTCCTTGTTGTACATACTGACTATAAAGATGACTAATGAAATTCCACACTACAACACATACGACTCGTATGATACTAGTGTAACAAACGACCACGTATACAATATGTGTCCTTTTCTGTTATGTTATCTTTTTGCTCAATCTTAAATACATATTCCCGTACTTAAAAGAAGAAGAAGAAAAAGAACGGAAGTTTAAGAAAAGTCATCCATTTAACTTGCTAATGATCAATTGATTCATGAGAAATAAATGAAGCAGTTGAAAACAACTTTCAAAGAAATAAAAACTCACAAGATTAAAATCAAATACTTTTCCACACTGAACAAAACAGCTTTTTCTCATTTTAGAGTCAATAAAAGAATCTTCTACGTACACACGTGGTAGAAAACAATTTTATACTTCCGTCACTTTTTTATTCATTTGTCGTAAAGTTTCAATTGCTAATAAAAATATTGAATGAGTGCAACGCAACAGGTGATATTTTGATTATACTTGTAAGTGACATAATGCCTTATTATTATACAAATGATTAGTATATTCAAATCTACATCCAAACAAAACAAGATTATAAATTCAAACTTAATAAAAGTCAATTTCTAAAAAAAACTACTTTAAAATTTACCAACAAATTCTACCAAAAAAACACACTCTGAATAATGTTTGGATGATGATTTGAGCATACCGACGACATTGATAAAGTAAGTCCACAAATCCCAAGAGGAAGACCAACCTTTGAATCGAGACAAGCTATCTTCATAGCCTTGTCTATTTTCTGAATCTCCAAAACTATTCATGTCTGCATCTCTAGGATCAAATCCTAATTTTTGACCATAGTATGATTGAGTTGACATAATGATTCTTGATTTCCTTCAATCTATCTTCTTTTTTAGATTTATATTGTTGTGCAAGTAAGGTTAAAAACTTTGAAAACTATTAAAAACTGGCACTTAAAAATAATGTAACTAAAACGGTTATCAATTCTGAAAAATAATTGTTAATTGTATAATAATAAAGAAATGTGTTCTTCTTCTTGCTGTTTCTTTCAACACCAATATACACAAAGTTTTTGAAGGAACTTCTTCACTTACTACTGACTGTTTTGGCAGTGCAGTCAGCACTACGCAAAGAAATGAGTTGATCGTGCTAGAGAGATCTTCAAAGTCCACTGACTCAACTCACATAATAACACAAAACAACTTTGAGAAAAGATGTGTATATATGTGTAGTATGTGTGTATGTTGTCTACTTGCTCAGCTAAAAGGAATGGTAATGCTTACGGCAATATATTACAATCAATCTTTGCTCGTCTTTCCTCTTAAGAGTAGACAAATACACAATATATAGCAAAACTATTAACCACAACTAATCGTGCCGGGTCGAAATGAAACCACAATTGTCAACAATGGCCTCTTGTTATGTTTTGTCTTAGCAAGTCACGTTGAAAAGAAATTAACAAAGGTCAAGTTAAAATATTCTCTGTAAAAAGGCAGAGAAGTAATAAGTGTTGATTAGAAAAAATAGTAATTAGTATATAAAGTAATTGATTAGATGTAATACACAATCACACTTTTGAATAAAAAGTTATTATTGTTGTAGAACAGAAGATAGAAGAGATTCGTTCGAGAAAAAAGGCTATTATTTTATATTATTAAAAATGCTCAAACTGTTTGTAAAAGTGACGGTAGAAAAGAGTTTTTAAAAAACAACTTTATCCGTCTGATGAACAGAGTAGACTAAACTGATTTGAGTCTATATGATGATTACCAAGTCACTTTTCACTTATCTCTTTTTGTACAATCGTCATATGTGAAAAATGTGTATTGCATTCTCCTCTACTAAAGACATTTAGGGGCAGCTTAGTACAATAATATTGAACAAAACAACGACAAGTAGAAGATAACTATAAGAGAACCACTCCGCCAACACATCTTTTTGCATTCTCCCTTTTTCGGACTTGATGAGGTACTCATATGTGTACATTATTGTACAGTGATAGTTAAGTATTCATCTGTTCCTTTGAGTACTAGCAAGTAGTATAGAAGAAGAGAAGAGATATAAAAATATATGATGATGATGAGAGAGAGTATAGTAGTAGTATAGCACACAACACAAGACAATTTTCGACCTTCTGGGTCACTCTTTTCCATTTTTGCTATTACATACACACACACCACTCTTCCAACACTTTATACACTCACTCAAAATATATAAAGGGCGGATCAAAAAACCTACGCTCTGTAGACCTAATATGACTCAAAAAAAATTGTGTATATGTCTTTTTGAGTTCCGAGATGAATATCTTCTAAATCCAATAAACAATACAAGAATAAGAGTATAAACTACATATTGCAAAAAGTAGATGAGTTGTTGTTATTTCTACATCACAAACCACGTAATATTTCTTTCATTGCTTATATTGCTCTCTTCATGACAAGACGACAACTGTTATTTCACTTTATACACAGGCACTAAAAATCATATATATCTAAGTTGCAATTCACGAAATCAACATTTCTTTTTTGTTGTTATATTGTATGGATATATCTATCTTTCTGTGGCCACTTCTTTTTTATCTGTATTTTTGTTTTTTAAGTGGTGGTGGCTGGTCAGTTAACAATATAGTAGCACATAACAATTTGTACATTTGAGATTATTTGAGTGAATAACATCTAATTGCGTAACAATATAATTTTTAATGTTTGATGAGTAAATCAGTTCACTTGCCAATTAAAACAAAGCTAATCAAAATGCATTTATAAATATATTTGAGTAATAGTAGTGGTAGTACTTGGAAATTTCACTGTCAGACAAATTGTAATCAAATTAAAACTTGAACTTTTAACTTTTCTCTTTGGTTTGCTGACTGACACATTGTGAGAGTTCACACCACAAATTTAAACTTTGAACAATACCCAGTTCTCAAAAATAGTTAATTCAATTCTGTGATAGCATATGGAAACACATGCTTTAACTTCTTTCTGCTCTAGTGCTCTACAACAGTTGCCTCTACTTTAAAATTCAAGTTCCTGACTTAGAAATATATATTGTACTCAGTACAGAGTAGAGTAGATAAGTTGTTCCTACCGGCCAGAAGCTCAGGGTTTACTAACCAAACCACTGATACTACAGGGTAAAAGAGTGGGTGTTCAATTACAAAAAAAGTGTTCTATACTATAGGAAGTAGTATATAATCTAATAATACTTTGCATTGTAGAATTATTTTCATTCGCACTTTGTAATAGTGGTATGTATATTCAAATGTACTTTTGTAGCTTGTTGCTGCAATTTCAATTCTACAAATTCTACAGTCTTACTATGTTGAGCACAAACACAAAACTGTGACAGTTTGACTACCGAGTCGTTTGGCATTGCAACGATAAACATCATTTCAACTTGACTGTGTATAACAACGTAGATATAGTAGTTCTTCATGCCGGTATATAATTTTCCGTAAAGTTGGGAGGTTCAGATGATAATATCCCTAACATTAGCGTTATGGTATATTTATACAAGTGCGTTTTCTATACTTAAATTTAACTGCATATATGCACTGTAAAGACTGATGCATTTAGAACTGTAATAGAAGAGGTTTAGTTCAAGTGCAGAATACATTGGAAGGAAATATAACAACATTGTCATTTATTATTTCACTAGTTCACTAACCAAAACCACGTGTACTCTCAAAACTAATTTAACACTCTACACACCATAGATAGACTTGAAGTACATGTAGTAGAAAATCTCCAAATCTTTAAAATAACATTTAGAATTTTAAGTAGCGAGTGCAAGAAATAATGTATGGCACTCTGTTCATGAATTGGAATAATATTCAACAACTCTTCTTCCCTTTTGACTTTTAGCAGTGTTAACAAAAGTGGTGAAAGAGTGATGATGATTATGCATTATCATAACACAACAATTTTCCAAATCAGTAGTCATATACATAGGAAGTTCTCTTTTCTTCATGCAGCACAGCAACAACAGTCTTTTTATAGTATTGTATATGTATGTACAACTTTTCGGAAGCATTGAGAGAGAATTCATGATACATCTCAAAATGAAAAAAAAACCGTGACTCTAAATATTCCAATAGGTTAAAATGTTCTTTTCCTCGTCATGATTAGTGCATAAGACATTTTTCTTTTCTTTTTTTTTCTCTCTCTCTCTTCGAGGGCTTATTTCAATGTTTTAAGATGGATTACACATGTCACTATTGTCGTTAGAAGTAGTCACTTTGTTTACATTATATATCGACAGGAGGGAAGAGCGTCACACAGCTTTGCACAGTCTTGAATTGGAGATGAATAGCTTCATTCAATACATATAACACACAACCAAAGTCATTTTCTCCAAGTACATTGCACCCTACTATTGTATGGCTGTCAAGTCAAAGTCAAGATTCTGAGTATCACTTTTCTTTCCGTGATGAAAAAAATGACTAAAGAAATATTTTACTATCTTATATATTTTACTTTCAAGTTCACGGCAACAACACACTGAATTCTGAATGGGTGAATTGGTTCAACTTCAAAAATAATTCTTAGCGTCTAACTTCTCAAAAGATTTATACTACTTGAAAACTGAATACAGAGTATAAAAGTGATGCAATCCAAAATCATGAGCCCTTCATTTTAAATGCTCTTGCAACCACAAACTGCAGAGTACTAACTACCAAAACGCACTAAACACAAAACCAATATTTTTTCTTGTCACAATTATGTATAGAAAACTATTCAAAGACAATGGCCAAGCTATGAAGCGTGTGTATTGTTTTTTTTCATGTTCTCTCTCTCATCATATGTAGCATGTATTAAATCAACATAAAGTCCGAGTCACGTACAACTTATAATAACGACCTCCTATAAAGTCCAAGTATATAATTGTATGAGAGAAATGCTTCCGTATAAGTAAGGTATAAATACCTTACTTATACCACCAGTATACAAAAGTAAAATATGAAAGTTTGTGAGATGAAGCACTTGAAACCACCCCACAAAGTTTTTTACAAAGTCTTGTTGTCTTTTAGCAGGTTACTCTTACTACCAACTATATATAAAAATATTCCATAATGATAAAAGA
This sequence comes from Oncopodura yosiiana, assembly GCA_009869805.1. Classification (NCBI taxonomy): domain Eukaryota; kingdom Metazoa; phylum Arthropoda; class Collembola; order Entomobryomorpha; family Oncopoduridae; genus Oncopodura; species Oncopodura yosiiana. The sequence goes on from VCNE01002786.1 coordinate 14,353, forward strand.
CGAGGAAGACCTTCATGCTAAAAATGCATATTAAACTATTTTCATCGTCAGTGTGACTTTGTCAAGTCATGAGTCCATGAAATTTTCATATACGCCACACTTTACAATTGGTTTCATCAAATATTTTATTATTTTCATCATATACCTCAGCATAATTACGTCACAGTACAAGGAGACAAGTAAGAGTCGTGTCATGCGGACTAATAATTACTATTATATAAAGAGATGGACAAGTGATGTAAAGAGTATTTTATTTTATTAAGGTTAAGCCTCGTATTATGGAGAAATTACCTTGCATATTTTTTTCTTTTTTTTAAACTCAAGCTACCGTGTCCATGAATATCCGTTTCGTGCAGTTTTATTGTGTGTGCTGTTTCTTGTAAGTAGTAGACATGCTCTCATTTATTTCTTAAATCTTGTCACCAGTGTCTGTAATGTAGTTATTGTATCATGAAAATGAAAATTATATACCTTTGTACAAAATTCAGAAGGCTACAGATGCATTTCAAAGGTCTAATAATGAAAACTTGCTCTAGACTTTAAGAATTAAATGTTTATGGAACAGTATTAATATTGTGGTTCTGTTTACATATTTATCACTCCCTATTTTCATTATGTGGGAGAGCGAGAGCTATTTACTGAAAGTGGTTCTAACGGCTTTCTTTTGTTACTTCCTGCTTCATGGTTATACATATTTTTGTTGAATTTACAAACCACGCATATAGATATAAGCTATCAATAGTAAAATCGAGTAAACAGTCGCCAACAAAGTAGACTACTGTTAATTTATTTGGAAGTTCTAGAGTTAACTGGTGGACTTGAATACATTTCCAATGTCATAACAGAAACGTGAAGATCCATATTAAATATTTTAAAAAATGACTCCATCTACTTCATATAGTAAAATAAGATAGATCAAAATAATCAAATTTCTCAAAATGAACTAAAAGAATAATGCATTTCCATGCATGTATTGTTGTTGCAACATGTAGAATATTTTTTTCTTGTCATTAATAAATTCATGAATTAAGAAAAGAACCCTTCGGTAATTTACGCCTCTCCCGCTGTGATAGATATACACGTATATATCCATACAAAATACTAAGTGGTCATGACTGACAGGCATCAACTATCAAACAGTTTATTATCATTTTCTTTAATATAACTTATACCTTGTCATCTTTGCGGTATAATTATATCTAGTCTTATAATGCTATAGATTCAAATGTAAAAGTCAATTCAATAGGCATAACTCATACTAGTTTTGATAGAAAAATTATATTTTCCTAGGTGTGTCCAGAACTTTATCGTACTGAGAATATTCAAAATCAATCTCTTAGATCATCATAATAATAAATTCATAAACTCGAGCAACAGAAGAGAATACTTTTCATTAGTAACAATGTTGTTTATGCTACAGAGTAAGCCCTCTAAATGAAAAGGATAGAACTTATTTCTCTACACTTGTCTAAATGTTTACCTGCAATTGAGTTAGTTGTCCTCTCTACTGTCTCTACTGGCTATGCCTCATGCATGAACCGTTCATTTTGTTTTAACTTTACTATGTATTTATAAAGATGATTTAAATGCACAAATATTTAATCTTTCAAACCTCTCATTGTCTCATTGATAGGCATATGCTAGAATAATAAAGGTAAATTAATAATCAGTAGTCAAATAAACACTTTTTTACCAAAGACCTTCACAAGAATGTAATTCATTCAGATAAATACAACTGGTATCCTAAAAGAGAAGGCAATGAAATATTTTGTTATCTAATCAGGTTTTCACATAAATAAACCTTAGCGCACTAGATATACACATAAAAACTACAAAGGATGATGATATAAGAATTCAACATTAAATGCACATAAAACAGACACATTTTGTTTCAAGACATAATTCGCCTAGCTCTCTTGAGGTTTTATAACTTTATATGTATAAGTACGAGGATGTATCAAATCTGGAAGAAAAAATACCCACCCTTTTGTTTGCAATGCAAGACAAGAGTAACATGATTCTATGTATGTTACTGAAATTACAGAAGATGAGTACCTATACTCATATTAACAATGTTACATCATCAACCTTTGGGCTAAAACTCTCCTACTTTACTCCATTTACGGTAAATACTGTCAAAGGCAGAAGTAAATACTCATAACTTAGAACATCTTACAAGAAATATATATAAACACACTTTAACTCGTTTGCATTCCATAAAGATTTTAATGAGAGTCGGTCATAGTACTTTATGATCTGTCTTGTTAGCCGGTATTGTTCGTTTTCATTTTTTGTAGCGTAATCAATGTGTGTTCTAACATACTTTGGTTTAATTTATATTCTCATCGTCATTCATCACAACATCCCTCATTACAAAATTTTGCCATTATTTCTACCAAAAGTTGCATAATTTCTAAACCTAAATTATGTGGAATCTATATAATTTTTAGTCCTCAAGTACTTTCGAGTATGCAAATCATGTAGTAAAAGTCTCGTATGTCTCGAGTTATTGAAGACAACACCCTTCCGGAGATCTTTAAACCATATGTTATAGTCTGCTCATCCTTAATAACCTAATACTTGTATGTTACATGTTATTTGACATGAAATGGAAATGCAAAAGAGCTGCTACTTATACCAAAAATGTGTAGCAGACACATCTGCATAATTACTACACAAGCAAGATGATGATGAAAAGCCGTTTTCTTCTAGAAAGGAGAAATGTCTGTAGGAAGAAGAATAAAATGCAACTTCCTTTCTTATATGTTCACTTGTATGAACATAAATCCATCTTAAATTATATTTACTAACTCAGCCATTTTGTCTCATGGATGGATGTGTGAACTTGCATTATTATTATAGTATAAGAAAGTTTGATATAATATTCAATGCTCTAGCAATTTTATACTTCATGTTATCATGTTCATGAGATGAAGAAAAAAGCAATTTTTTAAACATGAGTAGCATGACTCTTTAGTACGTCAAAAAAACTACTAAACTGAAAAATAAAGTTGAAGACCGATGATGAGGATTTCTTCTAAACTCTCATGTACTCAACCATAAATTTTTACATCATCTTGCTTTTCAGTTTGTACACAATAGCTGAAATGAAGAAAGTCGTACAAGTATATAACTCATCAAATCAGTGTTTTGCTGCACTATCTTTATAAAAAAAAATTCTGCAGTTTCATTTAGTTAAAAAAACAAAATGTCCAGTATACGAAATTCTATTCACAGAAAATTAAATATGGTATTCAAATTCGTCTCATTATTTCTGTATCAGTAGGAAAAACATATTAAATCCAAGTGGAGTTAAATTCGCTGAAGTACAATTTCTCATCTATTTTCCTGTTTTTGCAAATCATGATACAATTTTAAGTCATCTTCTATTAATATATATGTTCATCATAAAATGTATTTCGATAATAATGATGCACCAATTCCACAATTGCAGTTTTATAATATATAATAATTGGAGTAAACATGATAAAATATGATACACAAAAACGTTTTATAAATCATGTTTTGCGGCAAATTGCTATACTATTAAATAATTGTTTATCAGTTTGTCTCATTATTTGATGGATTGCAAATGTACTTTGCCCACATTATCAAATTAGAACACATAGTCTATAGTACTATATTAATATAATTGACGCAAGTAATCATTTTTTTCGTATGTTTATGACGCCATTTGTCAAGTCATATTGCCACTTACATTATTCTTCAATGGTGTATACTATGATTATATTAATAAATAATTGCTAATCTAAACTACCTGTCAACTCAAAAAATAGTACTAATCACACATCTCTTCTAATAGCAAAAAATTTTGAGATAATTTATCCATATCTGTAAAAATGTCCGCAAAATTTATAAATAAAAAGCAGCAAACATTTAAAATATTTAATCTACAGAACTAAACATCAAACCCACGTTGTAGTAATTGAGATGATGTGGTATTCTATTATTCCCGAAAGATATGTATGTTTGCACTTCTTCTCATAATGCAACGAGTTTCTTCTAAGTAGTTAGTAGTAGGAAGAAGCAGGTGGATAAAATTTTTTAAAATAATCTTTATAGTTATACAATAACATCAAGTTTATAGAGATCTAAGCATAAAATGTATCTAGCTAGAGGGTCTCAATTAGTCATGTGTGAGTATATGAGCTTCCTTGTAACTGCCACTGGCCATTACATTCCATATTTATTATACTATTTCGCAAAAGAAAAATTGAAAGCTCATTTTAAAGCCAACATCACATCATCATCGTAACATTCCTTGAACTTCATAACAAGATAGTTAATATACAATCATAAATTGTACTCAATTATGTGTCTGAGTTGGCTGACAATACTAGTATAAAGCAAACATAAGCTAATCATACGCTCATAATATAAAAAACCCATAATTTTTTCCTATATTGAAGCAGACAACTGTTGTTGTCATCAACTTGTTTCTCATCTACTACTCATATCAAAAAAGAATTTACTAATACATAGTCTACTTTAAAATTTTGCTACTTTACAAAGATTCGGACGAGTGCCAGCAAAATATTAAGATGTGGAAAAAGTTCGTCACACCTTTCCCTTTTTATTTATGTAACATTTTTACTATTCCACATACAGTGGTTTCCTGCACTCTTCGTCTTCTTATATATGCATTATCACTTCATTCTTTAAAGTATTCCAAGAAGTTTCTTGACTACTTATATACTACTTAGAAAGACCAAATCCTGTCTATTTTATGAATAGAACCACATATATGTATGCTACTGTTAGATGAATGCATCCTTCCTTTCCTATCCTACTTGGCAAGTTGATGTGGAAATCTTGAGGCCGACATGAGATCAGTTTTGACAGTGTTCCAGAGAAAAAAGGAGTTAAAGTAGAAGGATATATGTATGAGTAAAGTATCGGGTGAGGAGTTAAGTTTACTTTAACTTCTTACAACTTACAAACCTACTTTGTAAACATTTGGTACTAGTTTACTTATACTACATACTCTGTAGGAGGGCACCTCACCTAAGTTATAACCTCTCTTTTATGTCTTTTTGAATCTTTTAGTCACCCAAGTTTGCTTACACTAACGATATTTTCATTGATGATGCACACATGGTTTTAAAAAGTGAGAGTAAAGAATAAAGTAGTTTGAGAAAAACGTTTAGTTGTACTCTTGTACTTATTACGAAATAATTAAATGCCCTTCTGGAAAGTGAGAAATCTTAATTAGTACATCATCATTTCATTGTCATCAAAATTCAAATTTGCATAAAACAACATCATATTTCTTTATAATAATTGACCTACACTGCTATATAAGATGAGTGAATTTACACACTCATTACATAATGAGCATTGTCAATACTTGAAATCATGCTAATAAACGACAAGTACAACTAAAATGCCTTGCGTTTTTAAATTTTTACACTTCTTACTTTCTGCTGAACCAATATGTGTTGCTCATATTATACAGCATGATTTGCCAACATTTTAGAAAAAATTTTATATATTAAGAAGCATATTTTACCTGCGATTTTTAGAACTGCTCGATCCGCTGGATCCAGTTGTAAAATACTTAGTGGTTTATCTAAATTAAGACAATAAATTCATATATATATACTGTGTCTACATCAATTCTTTGCACCCCTACATATCTAATTACAAAAGTGAATGCCATTAATTTAATAATTGAGCTGTGGTATTCGCCAATATCTCAAAATGAAGCCTGATTCATGCC
>VCNE01002789.1:0-17886 GCA_009869805.1 Oncopodura yosiiana
GCAAAAATTTTGGCTTGGCTTGGCATATAATATAGTAGCATGGATACTAGATAATGCAATGACATGACTTGTTGTATAATATTATAGTCAAAGCCACTACACTAAATAATATAATCTGTATATTAACTGCTGTGCTTGTGTAAAAATGTGTTGTAAAGTGTACTGAACTGTTGAGTGGCAGTTAAAATTAAATTATCTCCTTTTTGCACACAAACACTATACTATATATGTATTATACTAAACTATACTAAACTAACTACATTCAACATTTTATTTTGCTGTCTAAAGCTTGCTGCTCTGTTTTACTTAATGATAAATTACATTCTCTTGACATGAAATGCTCGTTTCGTTTCATATACTCAACTCTCAACATATAGAGAATAGAATGAATATATATAAAAGTAGACTCTGTTTGTTGTTTTGTATTTGTGTAGGACTTAAAGCGTGTATAGATATATGTATAACTCTGTAAGCTAGTAATTCATATGTTGATAAAATACATTATAGACTTGAGAAGTTATTGTCAGTTAAAGCTAGCATTAGAAATCTTTTAAGTTTAGTTAGTAGTAGTGATGGTGGAGGAGTCATTCTTTGCAGGAGAGTGGAGGCACACATCAAATCATATCATTGAAATACAAATAAGAGAGAGAGAGACAACAACCACCACACAGAGAGAGAAAAATAAGCAAAAAAGCACACAGAGTGTCTACAATCATTATGTACATTCACATCGAGAGAAGAAAAAACAACATATGCCATGTACACATTCAACATTGATAACTATGACGGCATCACATCAACATCATCGTCGTCTCTCTTATACAGCCAGCCTAATGTAGTACAGGGCAAAAGAGATGTGGAAACCAGGTCATTTGCCATCGTAATAATGCAATGGGAACGCGAGTTATTGTGATAAGAGCGACTAGCAACAACATATTAGAATTTAATGTGTATACAGTGCATTTTGTCATACAACACGTTTAGGTATATAGAAAGATAAGTAGTAGTAGTAGATGCATGATATATTATTATTATTATTGTATTTTTGAGTGGTTAGAGTTTAGTTGAGGTTTGTTATTCTCTCTCTCTCAAACTCTCTTGTCATATATACTCAATATACCATGGCTTTAGCCCGTGAGAATTTAGTGATGCTGTAGCATTGTAAACTATGGATGTAGGTAGAGAGAGAGAGATAGGGTCGTTGACCATCTCTCTCGCATTGCATAATCTCTTATATATACCATATAGATAGAATATATAGAAATGTGTATAAAAGAGAGCCTTCTATGTATATAGAGCTCTGCGCGTTGCGAACAACAGTCGTCGTCGTCATCACGAGCTTTTACGAACTTAGTCTTGTCATGTGTTGTAAACTGCTATAGATTGGTTTTGGTCTGGGCCTGTTTTTCAAAGATTTGGAAAAAGAAGAAGAGAGAGAGAACGAAGAGAGAAAAGACTGAAAAACAGAGTCTTAGGGCTTCATGCTGATTCACGAGAAGAAGAAGATCAATTTTCTGTAGCAGGAGCAGTGTAGTTCACTTGAGTGTGCTCAACTCTGCTCTGAACTCTTCTCAGGTAGAGAGCTACACTATAGAAGAAAATTGCGTAACGTGAGATACACTGTCTACGTGCTTTAAGCTTTAGTTCATCATCATGCTTTATATTATATGTATGCTTTATTACTATAGTTTTCTTCAGTTAAAAACGGCATAAAGTTTGGATCCCGTTTTTAGGAAGAGCTGAGCAGACTATGAGTAGAGCTTTGATATACAATGTATATATATAAATTGTATACAGCTTCTTGTATAGCAGCGAATTTGTCTGTCGGTTGCTTTTTACTTAATTTAAATGACTTCCTTATATATATGTGCGCTATCTCTCTCTTGACTTGAATATAATGTCCTGAAGAAGTGATGATAAATGAAATATTGAGTTAAATTTTTCATCTGTACATCTCTTATATAGAGAATCATAATAATAAATGAATGATATGTGGCCGTTAGATATGTATAGTTACAACTAGATTAACTCGTTCTCATTTTATATGTATTTTTTTTCTATGATTTTTGTATTTAGGTGGTACAAGAAATGACGACTCGTAAAAATGGTCGTAGTCGTGGATTTTTATCTGTAGTGGGTACCGGAAATAGTCCAAATTACAAAGGTAGTCAGCTCGTATGGTTCGAATGGCTATTCTGCTCACCATTCAAATCATCATGGAGGACATCATAACAATATTCACTCTCATCACTCTCCAAGCCCAGCGGCTGTTAGCTGGTACAACTCTGTGAATAATAGCCATCACAACAATTCTCATAATAACAACAACAACCAGCAACAAGCACCGCCACCACCACCACACAACTCTTCAGCTATGGATATGTTTTCGTCCAGTCCACCAAATGCATACTACAGTCTGGCAAAGTTCTCACCTCCTAAATATGGATTTGGAATGTCTAGCAAATGGAGCTCACCTCCACCTCATCCATCATCTTACGGTCCTGCACTTCCAAATGGAAAGGGTGACAAATATCATTGGTTTAATAGTAACAAAGCTACGATCAAAGCGTGATTATTGAACTATATACATACTATTGATTTTTACTATCAATTTTATTGACTTATTTGGGAAGCAACCAACAAAATATATATATATATATATACATACATATAAATAATACTACATTATTACAACAGTTTTTTTTGATGATTTCATTCAAAAGGTCTTTTACATGCATGAGTACATAGATCATATAAAAATATTATTATTATTATTATTATTAGAAAAATTTAAGAAATATCTTGTCTTTTATTATTATTATTAATATTATCATCACTTACAAAAATATATTCCGAAAAGTTAGACTACATTAAAAACTACAGAGTATATATATAGAGAGTACACAAAAAATTATACCGTCGTCGTAAACTGTAGATCAATTTTCTTCCTATTTTGTTTTATTAAAATATATTATATATATAACAATGTCGAAAAAAAGAGGAGAACAGACATTTAAAAAAAGAAAAAAGGAAAGAAGAAGAAGAAGAAGTAAAAAAATAATATTATTCCTTCTCTTACACAAAAAAAATATTATATACTACTATTTGTATGGTTATTATTTTAACGAGAAAATTAAGAATGAGAACTCTTAGTAGCTAAGTATCAGGTATCTACTAAAAAACAAACTGACAAAATGATATGATATGAGAAATGCTGAACAGGAAATAATATACTGAACTAATATAGTATAAAAAACTTACATTTTAGAAATATTATATATATTAAAAATATTATAGAGTGATAAGAAAGAGTACACCAAAACATCATACAACAAAAAAGTGACTACTATTTGCTTAGAATATATATTATATTAAAAATAGAAATATTATTATTACTAAAAAAACTATATAGAAAATATTCGACATAAGTTACCCTTTTACATAGTAGTAAAAAACCTAGATAGATAATATACATTATTTTGCAATGTTGTCTCATCATCACCGACTAAAAACTATTAAACTATATTATTATTATTATCATTATGATTAAGTTTTACAAAATATGGTACAGAAGATGCAGCAGCCTAATAAGTCTATTAGAATAAATATTATAAACGCAAAACTACATTATATATATATATTATATTTACTGCACCTGTGACCCCAAAACTCTCTCATTTTCTTAGGTTAATTATTTTGACGAGTGTATAAAAATTCATCATGTAAAAAGCACGTATACATATACTACTTATAAATAAGGTGATATCATAAAAAGAATTTTTTTTCGCTTTTTTGTGTCTTCTTGGTAAAATCCCATATATCTTTCTCTCTTGGTACTACAATTATAAAAAAAACTTATTATATACAACAAGAAAAACAAACACAACTAAAATCTACATACACCACTATATATATATTATACACTACACTACATATAAAAAGTACAAAGTGAAAAACGAGCGTGTACGAAGGAATGATTATTATATAGTGTATTTGAGAGAGAAAGTGTTGAAGAAATATCAAAAATCAAATATGACTCAGATTATTGAAGAAACAAAATTCTCTATCTAATATACTATAAATAAGCATAACAAAATTTTTCTCTTTGGTATACAAACAAATACGATGAAATATATACAGTTGTCCAATGGAAGCTAAATTCTTCGCAGAAATGAGCAAATTGAGTAAACTTGAAAATCGATCAAATCACAGAAATAATAAGTAGAATTATATACATATATATTTGCGTTGTTGGCTTAATGAGTGAGTGCGTAGTAATGATGATGATGAGTGTTGTGAGATGATTAGAATGAAAGATCTGTTGTTGTTGTCGTTTTTTTTCTTCGTGATTTTTTCTCCTCTCTCTCATCAGTCAGTAGTGGAGAAAAACACGGAAAAAGTTTTACATTGCATTTTATCTTTTATAGAATATGTTTATAGAGGAGGAAGAGTTAGACATAAAAAGCAAACAACACAAAAACTTATTGAGAAGACTATACAACCTACACAATACAAATGAAACTATAAGTGAGTTAAAAAAATATTAATATAAAAAAATAATGTAGCGATCAAAACAAGACTGCTATATATATATCATGTCATATTATACCATGCCATTTAATATAGGAAATATATTATATTTATTCCCCTTGAATAAATAGTCGTTAAAAATATTATGATAAAACTCCTCAGAATATCCCTGCCGTTAAATATAACTATATTAAATACTACGTTATATGATTATGATATGCTAAATCTCATGTTCAAGGAGCAAACACATATAAGCAAAGAAAAATATAAAGAAACCAAGTCTTTTATCATGTATAAAATATTTAAGGAACGAGTAAAAAAAGGCATTTTAAACGACATTATAGTATTAACACAAAAAACAAATATATCCTTATCTGTCCTCTTATTATTATAAAACTTGTCACTTTTTTATTATTATGTAGTTAGATATAAATAGGATTAGGCTGAAATTCTAGTTGATGATAAAAAAGGGTACTAAATACTAACAATTATATAATCACTCAATGCACACATAGCAAAAGAAAATTAATATGATTAAGATTTAGAACTACAAATACCAACCACGTCAATTATACCAACGTCAATGATTGTTGTACTTACTTTTTTCAGTCTTTTTTGTTAATTGTTTGTTCATTAGTATAGTATCAAGTGAGAAAGTCTTTTAAGTAAAATCTCATCATGTTCACATTTTAAATTTTAATTAGAGGACTAGGAGAAGTACGACTATATATAATAAGCCATATAAAAAAATGATATGCATCGAGACTGAAAAAAATTGGTTAAGGAAGGTGTTGCGTGATAATTGCTCTCATATATGTATATATGATAGTAATAAAAATGCTATAAAAATTACATTTACAGAACGAATTAAGAGCTGAACTGGAAGAAGAAGTTTTATAGTTAGAAAAGTAAGGAAAGGGCTTTTTTATACCGTAGACCCAAAAATAACGACTGCCATTATATATTATAGCTTAGCTAGCAACTTCTTCTTATATATAATGAATTTAGCAATTATAGCATGAAGACAAATTCACAAATTACCAAAATCTCATTTTTAGTATATATAAACTTTGTGTAGCTACTTAAAAAAAGTATTTCTACAGCATTCCTTGAGAGTCTCAGGTTTTCATTAGTTTGCTTTTATTAAGCAGCTGCAAAAAGATGATTAGAGAAGAGAAGATACACACAAATTAATGGTAGTCAACTCAGTCATTAAATATTACTTAAAGTAGTTTTTTTATAGAGTGATATACATACTATAATATTGGTTTAATTGCTTTTTTGGTTCCATAAACGTACAAAAATATAAAATTAGGACTTGATTTTTTTTTTGCTGAGCGCGTGCTATACCTATGCTACTACTATATATGATGCATGAGTGCTAGTGAAGTGATGATGTAAGAATGGTCTTCTTAAAATAACTTTCTGAAATAATGTTAATTATAGCAAAAAGATATTTTAAGAACGTCTATTTCTGGTTCTGAAGTATGAAAAAGTCAGCGAGAGAGTTGAGATGAGTGTTGTCAAAGTTAGTGGCTTAAGAGTATTTCATTTTTGGTTGTTATTAATTCACTTTTATTTATTTTTTCTCTATCTACAAAAGAAAGCTAAAATGCCAAAAAATTTAATCAATTAGAATTATTATTATTTTCGAATGCGATAAAAAAACTATGAAATATGACCATCTGTGATTATGAAAAAAGTTCAACATGTGCATTATTTTAAACTAGTAATTTTTGTTTTATTTTCTGCCGAAATAACAAGAATCAGTTATTTTCTCTTATTTCTTTTTAGCCTTGTTATTTTTTGTGTTGTGCTCTTCTATAACTCTTAGAAAAGCAGGACACTGAAAATAACAGAATTTAAGTATAACTATTATTTACAGGGGTATAGTTCACAAGAGAGTTAGTTTGTAGTTTTGTATAATCTCTACAAAATTGGAATTGATGCCACTTTTCAACAAAATTTATTATGTATTTATGTATACCTTATATTCTTCTCTTCTGATTCGATAGGAAAAACTATTACCATTTTATTTTCCATATATATTATTATTTCATAGTGTACAGTGTAACGTGAACTGAGAAATTTACAGGGTGATGACAAGTTTTTTTGAGGTGCGGTGTAGTAGAGTAGTAGAGGAGATTGGTTGTTGATATGTTCACTTATGTTTGGTACTTTCGCAAAAAAAGAGTTCTTTCAACTATGTCATTATTGTCGTCACCATTCTACTTTTACATTTAGCTACGTATAGAGAGAGCAATATTATTGAAATCCAAACTAGATTGACCTGCTTCCCCCCATGATGACAAATGCCAAATTCGATCTCATTTTTTATATATATTGTATTAGTCAGCTCAGTCAGTAGTCGTCACAAAAGTGCCAAGCCAAATAAAGTTTGCAATTAGGATATTTTAAGAAGAGTTGTGATACTGATGAAAATTTTTTATAGTGTGGTTTGGTTTGTTGACTACTACTACTTTATGACTTTTGTAGTTTTATAATTATATAAAGAGCCCACAGAGTCAATGAGAGAAAACCTAGTTTGGAATTTTCAACTTTTGCTACCTCTACTATTATGCTAAGCTAATATATAATGCAAAAGAGTTTGGAAAGGAGATTGACAATATGACACATGAGTTTAGAGACTTTAGCCAACATGAAGAAGTCTGGAAAATACAGCGTGATAATAGTAGGAAACTTTTTCATCAAAAATTCAAAAACGCTTTAGCATAAAAAAGGTACTTCATTATACATTCATTAGAATTAGATTTCAAACTTTTCTTTTCAAATGTCGATCACTTTTGTTTACATTTTTAGTAAAAAAAGTTAGAATTTTTTTGCCTTCTTTTTCTATTATATATCAATCGTCGTCGTCTTCTTCTTCAAAGCTCTACCCTTTTTAATTAACAAAAATCCTACTATTGTATTATTTCTTTAGGAGTAGCAATATATTAGTACCAAGTTATATATAAGTACCTGTAGTAGTTATTAAAAAGAACTAATAAAAAACAAACAAACAAGTAACGATATATATATATATAAATAATTATTTACTTTCTATCTAGTCTTCGTACCATAAGAGGATGAAAGAAATATAAAAAAACAATCATTGACAATGGATCACTAAAAAAACTTTGAGACTTACAATAGAGTATAATATATGAAGCAATCTAGCGTCCACTCCTCCACTTCTGGGCGTTTTCATGCATTTTTTATACTACTATATACGATATAATAGTATAATACGACTTTTTTTTATAATATTAAATATATATACGCTACTGGAATGATAATACAGGAGGAGAGGCCTTATTGCAGAACTATATTGTATTTATACATTTATTATTATTATTATTATTATTATAATAATACAACAAAAAGATTCAACTATAGTGAATATATATAAAAAAATAATAACCGTGATATTTCTCTAGATTAAAAAAAATTATCCCACTGATGCCGCAGTGATGTCACTTACTCAGTACAAAAAATTACTATATTAAACTATACAATTGCTACTACACAAAAAAATAAATGCTCCTTGAACTTTTGCTTTAGCATATGATATATATAAAAATATATAAATGAGTTATGATGAACCACGTAGCATATAATATTAAGTAGTTTTTAAAAATACAGATGAGTACGAAAGTTTGTTTTTATTTGTTTAAACTGATAGCGTCGTTCGTTGTTGATTTGCGGTGTTTAAGTCTCTTCCGGGTAGGTAACAAAAAAAGAATCTGATTGTGTTGTTTTTTTGGTGATGGTGGTGTGAGAATGAAAGAGAGTGATATAAAGTATAATATATATTTGTACTAATTAGCTTCTGTGATTCAGAGTTGATATCAATTGCTCAAACTATGCGAAATGTACAAAAAAATTTGAATATCAAAATTCTTTGCAAAAGCCCTTGCGGTAAATTGGTTCTTGGTAAAAGTGACAAGATGAGTTTTTCTTTATTGGCAATAACTACAATTGGCAAAGTAGCTCTAAAAGATTACAGTTTACACACGTACTTATGTACAAATGTATATCGGCCATTCAAACTGGTATTGCAAGTTTATGAAAAATTTTCATGATTTTACAATCTTAAAGTGTAATAAGTTCTCTCATGTAAAATTGGCTTCTCGCAGCATGAGAGAAATGAGTATATACAACAATTTGACTTCAATTTACAACAAATACTTTGGCTCATTCTTTGGACAACTGTATACATTACATCTGCTAAAAATAACGATGAATTCCTGATTGAGTTTTTTCTTTTTTTCTGTATGATGATACTTATTGTTAGATGAGGGAAGATAACATATACTACGAGAGAAAGAGAGAGAGAGGCATTGAGAAGAAAAGGGTTTCTGTAGGCTGATAAAGATGAGGACTTTGATAGAGAAACGTACCTTATAAATAATTAAAAAACTTATCTGACTTCTCTAACTATAAAAGCAAAGCAACTACTATACATACTAAACTACAATGTGAGTAAAAAAACCTAACTGCATTATCTCTACCATTTTACACTACACTCTACATAAGCTGTACTTTTATATATATAAAAGTCTTCTATCTGTCATACTACGATTCTGTTATATTTTAACGGACCGAACTGCCTGTAGTTACATAATATAACAACACATAAGTACTTACAAGTCGTTTTTCTCCTTTTGATTTAAACTCAACTTTACATGATTATCTTTTAAAACTGTTTTAGAGTATTGACTTTTCAATTTTTTGTTCGTCTTTTGAGTAGTTTTTTTCCTTATCTCTTTCAAATATACATATGTACACAAGACCAAATAGCAGTATGTACTACCGTAATATGCCAAAACAACATGTCATTCTTTACAATATGTCATGTCTGTTATAAGGCTTATATAGTTCATTCCAAAATCTTACAACAAAATTTTCAATTACAACAAGAAAGTACAGCGAGTGAAGATTCTGGTAGCAATGATGTATTTAGGAAATCGACAAAATGTATTAACTTGTATCTCATGCATTTCAAAATTTACAATTCCAAAACTACTTTGTTTTTCTATTATATTTATAAATTAAAATGAGGTACGTTTTAAGAAGTTTAGATTTTGAAGCATGTCTCAAGTCGATTTTTTATCTTATATGTTATAGCATTGTTGTTAAATGTATGTGATGAAGATGATGAGATGAAGTGTTTTTAATGAATTTTTTTGTTGTATGTGTTACATTATATGTTATAGGAGATTTTAAAGCAGCATGAGCTTCAATTTTCTCTATATCTCTTCTATTGAATGAAATCAAAAAAGTCATATAAAGGCCCACATAGACTCTAAACTACAACTATATCATTTTATTGATTGTATATTTCTAAACATTGTTACATTTTACGTAATCAAGACTTGTTGTATGTTACATTATTATATTGTGTATACTCTGATTATGTTAGCATGCAAGAGAGTCAATAAGTCAGTTATTCAGTTCATTATATATTATTAATATTCATTTTTTTAAACTAACAAGCAACGCGCATACTAAAGATTTCTTATTATTGGCAATCAGCAAGTCAAGTCAAAAAAAACAAAAACCTTCAGTCAAAGTTAATTGTGATTTTTTTATATATGTAATGATTTTTTTCATCTTCTTTTTTTTGTAATCTTGTGTAATCTTCTCAAAACTTTGTACACTACATATTACATTATTTACTCAAGAAAAGAAAAACTACTAATGACCGTTAGTTATTTTCGGTCAGAACCTACTAAGTAGTCCCGGTTCGTTAAAAAAACGCTTCTTTTTAGTTCTCTATACTGATATGACTTATTATCATTATGGTTTGGTTTTGTGGAGGTTTATAAAGTATTATTACTCAATTATATGTATATTTTCCTTCTTATTCTCGTTTGTATTTTATGTATATGAAATCTCTCTATAACAAACACAAAAAAGTCTTTTAAGTCAACATCGTAAATGAAAAATATATATACCAGAAAAGAATATAAAACTGATCTTTATTCATTTGTGTTGTTGCCATTCTTTTTAATTATTTATGATGTAGCCAGAAGAAGAAGAAGAATCACACCTGTTTAGTTTTTTTATAGAGTACTGATGATAAACTAATGTATATGTTCTCTTCTTCTCTTAACTCGATGAGGAAGCATTATACGAGACAAAAAAAGTGTTTTAAGTTGTGTATGTATTTTTTTCTGTGTATGATATCTGCAGTTATAATCAAAGTCTCAGGTGTGTTTATTTCTTATATATTATAATATTTGTGTATGATGTGTATTTGTATTTTGTATGTATTATTTTTTGCCGTTGATAATTTTATGAAATTTTGATTTTGATTTACACTTTGTATATGTGAGAGGAGAGAAGTGAGAAGCAACACAAGGAGAAAAATATTGTACTAAATGATTGTTGTATGCTTTTAAAAAACGCGTGTTTTAATGTTTGTATAAAATATTATTATGTGTATGACGAGGAAACAACAAAAAGCAACGTATTCATCAAGAAATGTAAAAGAAAAAATATCATGAATTTCTCTCCCTTTGCCCCTGGTCATTTATATATATATCCATTTTTTGTTTTGATATCATTATTATATATTATACCTATATAAAAAATCTCTCCAGCAAGATGTTTAAGTCTAAGTACCATATATATATATAGCTAATTTTAAGATTATTAAGTAAATATAACTATTATTAAAACTACGGAAAAGAAAAGTGAAGAAAAAGATTAAGCAAAAAAAATCAACGGATTTAAATACAGATGCCTATACTTATAAAAAGAAAAAAAAATGTGTACTCCTATAACGCGAGACGACGGTTAAAAAAAGTTAATAATAACCATACAACTATATTATTATGCAGCAAAATGAAAATTTAATGAACTGAATGGTTCTTGTGTTGTTGTTTGTGCATTTTTATTTTATTTCATAATTTCATTATCCTTTTTTAACTACATGCGTCATTTTTGACTATTTGCATTCTTTGCTCGTTGACGTTCATTCATTTATTCATTTATTAGTTGATAGTATAATAATATAATAATTGTATAACCGTAACTTATTTTTAAGGCTTGCATATAAATTGCATGAATAACACTGACGAGCGAGATACTCTTATATACTAATTTTGCTAGTATTGCACACACTACATATATGTCATGTCATGTGTCAAAAATTAAAATACTATTTTGGTCTTGCAGCCTTAGTGCATAATAAATTGTTACATGGATTCATATAACAGAAAGATTTCGTTGATTTATTTTATCCTATTTCTGCCCACCTGCCTCCTGCGTTCTGCCTACCTGTAAATCGTTTTTATGAGAGAATAGCGTGTTTAAAACCACTCTAGGACAAAATAATGCAAAACCATTTTGAGACATGTCATTTGTTATGCTTATCATAAAAGGAGACAACACAACGAATGCTGCAAAGCTACACATTTAAAAAATGACAAACAGCTAGGACAGAGAAAATGATTCTTGCCTAATGATAATGAGCTTTAGAGTTGAGTATGGCATATATTCTCTACAGAGCAATGCAGGTGTTATATTAAAAGTACTGTAGGCAGGAAGCCAATCTACATATATGTAGAAATTGATAATAATTAAAATAATATATAAAAACTGTCAACACAAATCACAAATTTCTTTCAGAGTATATATAGAGTACTTTAGAGTGCATCCTTGTCATAAAAAAGATTTAGTAGACTATATTTGAGAGATCGTCACATCAAAAACTAATGAGGAATAACAACAAGCCTCGACAATGACAACGGTACTAAATATACAGTAAGAAAGTCAAGTAAAAGGAGAGCAGAACAGACAGAACTTCATGAACCAAAACTACGAGAATCTTAAGGATCATTTTGTGGTTTAGTTTTGATAGCTGAGGTCTCTCACAGAGTTTTGAGAGCAGATACTCTAAATATATATTTTACCCTTTGCAAATGATTTATTATAACGTTGACATTTAAAACAAGAGGCTTAATATAATCATTATTATCAAAGTGCAATTCTGGCCTTTAGCTTTTGCAATTTTTAATATTATTTGTCAAAACTCAAAAAAGACAAGTCTAAAAGTTTATGAAGCTTATCCCAATTTTGTTAAGTGAATATATATATATATATAAAGCTCTCATGACTTACTGTTTTTCTGTACCGTTGCAAATTTTTTGTAGCTGTCTATAAGCTTATATAGCAAAAAGAGCATCATCATCAGGAAGTTCTCTGAAACATAGCCCAGCCCAAAAGTTATTTACAACAATCATCCCAAAAAGTTTATTGTGTGTGAACACACACACATAGACATTGCACTTTTCAAATTCGAAATAGTTTTGTCAAAACTTCTCTCTCTCTCTTTCTCTTGTACATCATTATATATATTGTACTCTCAAATAGTTTGGGAGCAGAGAGGTATGTAGAAATGTAGAATATGCCATTGTTTGCAGAGAACAATGAAGTATTTCACTATACTAAATTCATTATGCTCCATACTGAAAGTATTTCATAGGGCAAAAATATTCTGACCTGAGTCTACATAAATAAGCTAGAGGGACAAGTCATCAGAGAATGCAGATTGCTTGTTGCAACAATACAAAACTACATCTAATTAAGTAATTAGGAAATTGGCAAATGCTTGCTGCTTTACAAGTTAGAACTTTCCAAGAATGTCGACAATTTATCAAAATTTTCACTTTACACACAATTGAATGTCACTCTGGCAGTCAGTTGCAATTTGCTTGACTCTCAGAAAAAGAGAAAAGTTTCGATGTGATTTCATTGCCTTGTGGATTGAAATAATGATACACAGATTTCAAAGATATTTACATTGCATTGTTGTGTCATTTCATGTTTATGTCAACTGTGTCACAAGACGAGACATAGTCTCTAAACAATTACAATACTCTCACTGCATTTCATGTTCATAAATTATATGTATGCATACTCACTCGGACTCCTAAAACTTATATTTGTCAATCTAACAGTTACATAACTACGTGATCATCATCACGTAAACTAAAACATCAATGCTAACTTGACTTAATACCTATAGATATATATTGTACGTACATATACTGCATGAATTAGTTTTCTGTTATATAGTTGGATTTATATAAAAGGCAAAAAGTCTGCAGGAAATAGTACTCATGATATTGTGCGCTATAGAGGCAAATACATTTATTCTATTACTTCCTGTACTTTTGTCTTTGTCGTCGTGATGATTTTTTTTCCTTGTATGCTGCTATGTTTGTGACGTTATAAATGAGTAGAGAAGAATCTACTCTACTAATCTAACATATATAAAGCTTAGAAGAATAGCAAAAAGAGCATAGTAGTACAACACCGACAAACTAAATTATTATCATGAACTGCCAGCAATAAAAAATAGTGTTGTAATTTGCACTCATCAACCAGAGTTTAAAAGTTCTATTCGCTTAAAGGTTTATAATGTAAATTGCAAAACTACTTATTATTGTGTTCTCCTTGTCTCTCTCTCTCTTATTCTCATTGTAAATTGCCACATTTTATATCTACACCATATTACTTATATGATGTATTAATAGCATGATGGTAAGATATTGTAGAATTATTTGCAATTACATTTTTTTCTACTTGCATACATATACATATGAAATACATATACGTAAGTAAAGGAAGAGTATCACACATTATAATAACCCCGAAAGCTATATAAAATTGATGCCGTTTGCTTACTATTGCATTTTCCTTTGCTTGTCAAACAGGATTACAAATGCCAAAGTTGCTGCTTTGCTTTTATACTAGATTTTTTTTCTGAGCCATGCATATAATAATAATATATGTATGTTATGAAGCATTGAGAGATTGTGTTATATTAAGTTGGCGTACTTTATCCTAAATAAATTAAATATGTTCTGTATAATGATGCCGTCGTCACTAACCAAAAAGAATAATTTAATGTGCTAAATAATAATTTGGACGGCAACTTTAAGCTGTTGTTATTTTTCTCACTATGTAATTTAAGGATAGAGTTTATATAGCTCTTTCCTTTAACTCGGCGAGTGATCTCAAGAAACTGATAAAATGAATTCAAATTTTGAATGACTAGAGTATTTAAGATTAGGCAAAGAAAGAATAAGGCGGAAGGTAATATCGAGAGATAAATTACATCACAAGGTAGTAAATTACAACTAGCTCTACAACTTCATGATTATATTTTTGGGCTATGCAAAAGCTAACTGTCTCTCTCTCTCTTTCTCTAGAGTAAATGTAACTTGTCCTGAATTTATATGAATGAAACTAGACCAAAACAACACAATGGAATTCTCTACATATTTCTTCAAAACTACTGATTGAAAAGTACTTTACACATTTACACTTTAAATACAAGCTATACATACATATAGCATCATTTTATATTTAAGACTCGAGTGGTAATTTATAAGCATATCTTATATGCTAGGTGTCATTAGGAGATTGTAATAAGTACCTGTAGTACATAAGTGTCACTAATTAAGATTAATTAATATTCACGGTTCTCTCTCTCTCTCTTCTGATAATAAATGTAAGTTTAATGCGTAGTTTACAGAGGTTTATAATAATCGTACCCAATCATTTTGACTGAAAATAAACAAACTAACTACAAAAGTGTGAAGCTACATATATATAGAAAGAAATATATTATATGATATATGTATAATGTACTTTTATATAGCGGTTTCAAAATGTAGAGTTACATTAGATTATTATTATATTATGAATGTCATTATGTCTTTGAGTCAGGAAACCGCTATTATAACGTAACCGCATATATATTATATTATTATCTTGCAACAAGAGATATAGATATATGTAGTACTTAAAACTCCACACAAACTACTTCATATTCATGTTGTTGGATGTTGATCAGTGATAAGGAGAATGCCAAGAAGCATGTAAAATTGTTTTTGAACCAAGGCTGGATATACTATTAAAAGTCTTAAGAAATATTTAGAAAGAAATGGAAATATATATATAAAAATGTGTTTTTGAAACACACGTTGCAATTTTATGACTCTCTCTGGTTCTCTCTCTTTCTTCTGGTCATATATACTTTTTTAAAGTACCAAAAAAGAAAAAGGGAAGAAATAAATATAATTCATTGCCAGAGTTTTAAAAAATTGTAATGTGTCTCTCTGTACTATGTGTCTTGTATGTTTGTTATTTGGAAACATAATGTCTGTGGGTCTCTATCTCCTTTTTTTTCTTCTTCACACACAGAAGTAACTTTTAAAAATGTTGAAAAATGGTAATAAAAAATTGTAAAAAGGGGACAAAAAATGAGAAAAATGATAAATTCAATTTATATATGCATACAAAATGCAACGTATTATCTCAATGTGTAGTTTATTTCTCTGTGACAGAATAATGTTATTACTATATATACTATAATGATATCAAACTATCGAAACCTACATAAGATTGATTAATACACGCCACTCATATTTAAGTAAATAATATATACTACAAATGTTATTAAAAAATGTCTATATATATATATCATAAGAAAAAAATAATGTGGAATAAAAAAAATTGAACTTGTGTACAGTTTTTATGTATTGTTGATGAAATAAGTCTCATACGTGATTGATAATACTAAAACTTATTGACTGCGACTTTATATTTCTGGAAAGTATCACGCATCTCTTCTCAAATGTCACTTTATATCTGTGAAGTCATCGTACGTAAGTACAACTTTTAAAGCCATGTCATGTCTCTTCTCTCTCGCTCACTAGATTTAATTTTGTCTACAAGAGAGTATAAAGTAAAGTAGTAGAGTACTATTCCATTCCACTATCTCATCCATTTACGACTTGTTATTGAAATCCAGGAAGAAAGATTGTGGCTTTGGTCAAAGGTCATCTTATGCTATAAATGCTCAGTCATAAATGAAACGAGCGAAGAGGATATATATTTTAGGTATGACATCAATGACATGATATATACTCAAATGCTATGTAGTATGTAGGCTTTCAACACTTGAAAACAGCAATAATAGTAAAGACATATTTACGCGTGAGACACATCAAAAGAGAATCATAATAATAATAAAAGTTTTGAACAATTTATTCCATTAAAAAGATGTAAAATATCATCACATCAGCATATATACATTTACATACAAGGATATTCATAATAGAAAGATGTTGTTGCTAAATCATTTTTAAAAAGTCAAAATCTCTCTAAAGAAGTGACATGAGTATGAGACAAGGAGATTATATACCAAGAATCTCTATATACAACATCTTTTACTACAAGTACTACATATTTATACTTCCATATAGATTTTGTGTCACTTTTTAAGTCAATTTTTTTTGGCTGTGTTGTTATTTGTTGTTGCTTTTGAGGTCTGATATCCGGCGCCACTCTTACTACTGTTCTGTTCTTCTTTTTCATATTGCACACAACAGGACAATAGGTCGATCACGACTTTTAAGAAAGGAGATTATGATGACGAAGAAGAAGAAGAGTTGGCGTCGTGTCGTTAGTCGTTACACACTCCAAAACTCATCATGTCACATTATCAACTTTATAAGAATCTCTATCTACTACTAAATTTCTACTACCATAATAATATAATATACCAGTACGATATTTTATATACACAAGAGTTAGAAAGAATCATCATTACAAAAAAAAATCATAAACTCGGCCCTTTCATTTGACACACATCTCTCTCTTTTTCTTATGACTGCACAACACTGTATACTATAAAGATTCTCTCATAGTTTTTGTGTAAGTATATCTACGTACGTGTGTGTGTGAACCAAAAAGGTTGTTGTATGTAGTTAATGCTAACTAAGGAATTGATACCAATTTCTTGCAATATGATAACCTCATTGGACATTTCTCTATAAGAAGCTCACTAACTAAAAAGTGTGTAAGTGGTGGTATCAAATTCACATCATATAATGCATTTTTTCTTCGTATTCTTCTTCCCTTTAACATCGAAAAATCTACAGAAACCATCACCCTCTCGTAGTAGATAGATAGTTTATTTTTTATATATCGACATATCAACTCACAACACAATTGAATAGAATATACATATATACCTATAGAGATAAGTACAAGCTGCAATGTTTTAAAGATTTATTCTTACAATGCTGTCCTATAAAGTCACGCGTCTCTCTCAATGCATGTAGCTATCATCATCATCATCATATCATTACACACGATGCAAATAATAATGCAACTTGCAATGCAACTCTCTACTATAGATTTTTATAATAGTGTATGTGTAGTAGTAGTAGTGTAGATCTCTATATATATTGCAATCAAGTTCTCCTCAATTCTCATTATTATAATACACAGGAGAGTGCATATAATAATATAGAGATTTAGATTGCCAGTAGG
>VCNE01002799.1:0-24203 GCA_009869805.1 Oncopodura yosiiana
AGAGGGCAAAAGAGATGAAAAAGAAACGTAGTTAGTTGGAGAGAGATAGCTGTAAGTTGAGTACAATGACACTTCCTTATTATCTGTTAATCTTTTAAACGATTCGACTTCCTTTCCTAATTTAGGCCACACTGACTGAGACTATATCTTCTTCCTTTTCAGCTCTTTGCAGGTCATGAGGTTGTTTGTATCATCTCTCTCTCTCTCTCTCTCTTGCCTAAATTCATGTTGGTACACTCATTCATGCTTGTCATCATAATATTTTTACCTTTATGTAGTTTAGTTAAAAGTTTGTAAAACATTTACAAAAGTGAAGCGCACATATTTTTATGCTGTTTGGTTGTAAATGTCATTGCCATTGAATATATGTAGAACTGTTGTCACGAAAGAAGTCAGTAATTTTTACTTCTTGGTAATAGTTTGAAGAAAGAAAAATGCAATCATGCAATTATTTTTTCCTTTTTTGAATTTCTTTTTCAGGTCAACCATTTTTACATGTGAATGACAAAGAACTAAACGGTAGTTGGAATAAGAAGAAGGAGCAAATAATGGCTACTAAATTAGAAGCTACAACAACAACAATGGCTCAACATTTTAGCTCGAGGGATGTAAAAGATATAAAATTAGAACCTTCATCATCTACAGCAGAATCATCTTCACCATCGTCATCATCATCTGTTGCTGTTGAAAATGTCAACACATGTGCAACTCAGACAGACTATAGAACTGATTTTTTGAGACCATTACGACTAAAGGTAAGTAGTTAGTTATATTACTTTTTTCCTCATAAAAATTTTCAACGATGATTTATTGCCACACTCTGTTGTATAGTGAGGATTTTATTATTTTTGCGTCATGTTATGTTGTTGAAATGTTGATATACACATGTACATGTGTTAGTAATTGGATAATTTGGCTTTGTAATTACAGTTTGCTGTGTAGCAAATCAAACTCAGCACTATATAAATACTTAGGTAGCTGATGATAATGGGATTTTTTTTCCTTGTTTACTTTTTAACACGAAAAGAGTCAATGATCATCATTATAATGAAATTGGAATTTCATGTCCAAACTTTTATCCATTCACGCTTATTCAATTATCCTAAGCTTTTTTGTGCTCTCGTTTTAACATTGTATATATATAAGTTTGTCATACACTTTCATAAGACTAAATTAAATTATAGTATTTGCACGTGGATCATAGATGATGGACTCTGACAAACGAGACAGCTGTGTATTATTGTGAAAGACTTTTAGAATAATGTAATCATAGCTCAATTAGTAATAGCAACAAAAACACGACTTTTTCTATTTCGTGACTTCGGGTGTTGTATTTTGGTAGATACATTGTAGCTAAACCATTTGACTTGTGACTTGACTCTCTCATCATTTGGCTCTAGTAGAGTTAGTAGTTGACTCTTTATATTATTCATGTTGTAATAGGAAAGTCGGTTATTTGGTGCAAGCATAGAAGAATTGCACAATAGATTTTCGAGCAAGCGGATAATAAACCATGTGTGGTCCGAACAAAGTCTCTCACAGAGTATATTGCTGGGAATTGTTCACTCTAGTGTCAGTTTGCTCTAAATAAATATTGAATGAGAGTGAATGCTCTTTATTTTTTCATACCCACACATGTAGAGACAAACAGACACTGCACTGAAAAAGAAAACGTTTTTGTAGAAATCCCTTCTTAATGCCATGTTTGCCTATTGGATTGAGATTCAGATCAAGACATTTTTGCTTGCTATTTGCGAATTCCGTCATGTTTTTCTTGATTTGATGTATGTTTTTTCCATGTAGTTACAGCAAAGAATTTTCAAGTAGGGTAACACGAGTTAAATGCCGACTTTCTTCTGCCATCATGTTATTTATAGTGACTTGTACTCAACTGTGTCATATATTTACAAGCTTTCTGTCACAAAACACTAGAGTAGCATCTTGAAGGATTTATGGGGATAGATTATGTTTTTATGCTTCTCATCTCATCGTAAATCGTACATCTACTATGAGAGAGAAAATGTTGACAGCCGAATTAGCATGAAGAAGAAATAGCACATGAAAAGCATATTACACAAAAAGATATAAGAGAGAAAAAAGTTGTGAAAACCACGAATTTATTCTTCACTTTTTTGGACCATTAGTCAAAATCCAACAACATATTATTTTGTAAAAAAAATATGATATTCAAACTTCAAAGAGATTTATAGAAAATAAAAAAGGAAGAAATTATTGAATTGCATGCTTGAGTTTAGGAAATGGAGAACGTAATCGTAATCTTAAAGAGAACATTAGAGTAGTGAATTTTTTCGTAAGAGATTTCTAATGAGGCGTATTATATGATGTTTAGCTAGATTTTACTATATAGAAAGTTTAAGTGCTATATGGTTCTATGGTCGTTTAAAAACCGTATCGAGCAAAGCGATCTGTAAATTAACATTTTTTCTCTCTACTGACATGGTTTTTGCGACTCGAGGATAAGAAGATTTTGGCTCTTGACTTTCTAACAGAACAGATCGTCGTGTTATGATTATTATTGCAACAATATGTTTCAACTTTAGTTACAAAGCAAACTTTAAAAAAAAACAAATGAAGCATATAATATAGAGCAATAGCTAGATGAGATTATGCATAATAAAGTCTTTTTGAGTCGAGATTTAAAATTTAAAATACCTACAGGACAAAATTCACTTTCTTTCAAACTTATTTTTTAATCACTTTTTGCCATCGTTAAATTAGCATAAGAAAGTCAAAAGGAACTTTACAAAAAACACGCTATGGCTATATGATGGTAGTTTGTTTTATATTATGCTCCTTCTTTAGAGTATATTACGTTCAGGAACATAATATTCATGTAGTACTACTAAACGGCATTTAATATTTATTACAAGTCTTGCTCTTCTTTGTTCAACTCAGACAATATACCTTTTTCACATGAATATGAAACTTGATGCAAAATGAATAAAGTAAAAGAGAGAGAGAGAGAGACAAAGAACATGTCTTATTGAATAATGTTTTGTATATACACATGTGAAACTTCCGTGATTTTAAGTATAAATTATACCAACACCATCAATATATCACATAGAAGTAAAGAGAAGAGAAAAAAAGCAGGATTTCAAGTATTAAAAGTGATTATGTATATAAAAGTTACAAACTATATAGTGTAGTTTTTGTATAACTAAATATTACATTACAGGAGGCATCATGCATTCATGATATTCATGCCACGAACCTGAGAGAGGAGCTGTATATAATCAGAAGTGAAATCAAGTGAATTAATACTCACTACTATTCTCACCTATACTTAAACATTGTAGAGTGTGTCATAGTTAAGGATCTAACTAAAAAGTAGTTATCACTCTTTAGTTGTATAGTACCTTTACAAATTGCGTAACAATAAATAAATATATATATACTCGTATTATATTTAGCTTAAAAACTTCCTTTCACTTGTTAGATTACAAGAGAGGTAATAATGATAATAATCAAAACTTGGCATCACACGTTCCGAGAGAGATTTAATTTAGCCAAGAGTCTTAAAAGTGAAGTGACCACTGTTAGCAAATTAGGCTACATATGTTTGACTACTTGTATGCAATGAGCAAACATATGCTTTTAGTCTTGTATAATATGAATTTGTTAAGAGTGCTATAAACCTTTTAGGAATTATGTTTGAATAAATGCCGACATTGTATATAATGTGTACACGTTATTGAGACAGATGACATAATATAAATCTCAATTAGTACATAGATGTTAGAAAGAGATTGTTTGAAACCACTGAACTATTAAAAAGACTGTTGTTGGCCAGGATAAAATAAATTTTAATGAAAGCTAATACACATCATAAGTTTTGTTCATTTCTAAAAAGATTTTCTTACAACAAATAATCGTCTTACTATTTACTTTTTTTGTATCATCATGATGCTATCATTGTACTGCTAATTGGCAAAACAGGCAATTTGGCTAGTAGCTGGGTACAACTAAAATGCTCGTGTAATAAATCATTTTCTCTTCTTTTTACGTTTTACAGTTGCAATGAGCCATAAAGGGCACAAGAGAAGAAGCAAAAAAAAACAGAGAGCTTTTAGAAATCACTTTAATTGTGTCTCTTTCTCTCTAGCTAGATAATATATAGTTCTGTTAATGATAATGACTGTGACACAGGACGACAATTTACTGGGTGGGCTTTAAAGTACGCACGTGGGAATATTGAGAGAGGAATTTAAGTATAGAATTCTGAATGAATCTTTAAAACATTGCATTTAATGCATTGAGGCAATTGTGAGAGAAAATTGACATGCCTTTCCGCCTTCTTCTTTATTGAGCCTACAATTATAGACGAAGAGATGATGATGATGACGATGAATTTGAATATGGATATCGTTACCGTTACATTATATGAGCACATTGCTTAGATGCTAGATAGTTATTAGTTGGTTAAAAACAAAAGGATGTATTGAGGTCAACTATACTACCGAGACTTAGCATTAGATTACTATAGACAAACTAAAGAAGTGTTAAGAAGAGTGCACCTTTTAGTATTTAAAAGTGTCGTCGACTTAGAAGATCTGCCATTGATTACAACACTCAAAGAATTTTTTTTTGTTACTCCTCATTTTACTATTCAACTAGTTAGCTCATTTATGCGTAGCTCTCCCTTCTCTTTTTTTTACTTTTCAACATTTGAGAGTGAACGTGTACATATGTGTGAAGCTTTCGCTTTATAGGATTTTGTTGTGCAAAATATTGCCATAATTTATGTAAATTTGTTGCATAGTGTAGGCAGGTAGGCATAAGCAATTTACATATTACAAATAAGATATTTGCTTCATTGCATCCTTATATATATCGTGTTGGAAAAGTGAAGACGACTCGGATGTTTAGCAAAATTCTTCATATAATATTTGTAGCATGAGAGTATCTTTTTTACACGTAGCTATATAGCTTATATCAAATTGCAAACTTTTCAACTCAACAGTTATTGTGTTTAGGAAAGGTAAAGGAAAGAGAGAGTTGTTGAAAATTATTAGCATTTGTCAAATTAGATTTAAACTTTTAAAGAGATTTTCTATCGTGATCGTGTGCTAGCTAGCTTGTATGTAGTTGTATAGTCATCAAGTTTTATTAGTATGCATACATAAAGTTGTTGCATATACTTTTTTAGCATTTAGTATTATGTATGTATTTACACATGAAAATTAGAGTAAGGCAAAGTAAGTAATTTGCACAAGTGATCCGAGTAGCTAGAGTCCAGAAAAGAGAATATATCTCATGATGTTTTGCAAAGCATTAAGTTTGAGTAGTATAAACAAACAACATGAAACATGAGCATATTTAATAATGTAAACTCTTTAGGCCAGGTTAAAAGGGAAAGAAATATAAGAAATGTGTGTAAAAAAGCTTATAATATATATACTTGTGAGAAGGACGGAGAGAGAGAGAGAAGTCTGAGAAGTTTTTATTACTTTTAATGAAGAGTATGTAGTTTTTCAACACGAAAAGTAATTGATGTGGCCAGAGTACATTTCCTGCTCTCGTTTTTCTTCTCTTGAGCTTTATTGACTAAAGTCTATATTACTTTGTACTTTTTTATGGTAAAAAAGCGTAATATATAAGACTGCCAATATACATGTTACATGTTTATATAAGAGCTAATTGCAAAATGTTTAATCATGATCATAATGTTTCATGGTAAACAAGGGATTTAAGTAGTTCCGGTTTGTTTACTACTTACTAACATACTAACAACACTTTCATTATTCCAGAGTTTTTTTGCTAAAGAAAAAAATGCTAAATCGTTTTTTCTTCTTTGGCACATATTTTTTTGATGCATTATATTCTTTACTACAGAGCTTCTCATCAGTTTCCGTTTGACTGAAAAGAAACTAGACCATTCTCTCTTCTAGAGATATTTGCGTATCATTTTCCACCAAGATGAATCTTCTTCCTCTTGTGAGACGACAAAGATTTAGTTTACACAACAACAAAAGCAACTCTTGTTGGAAAATAGAGTTTTGGAGTAAATGGGAAGTCAAGCGAAGTTCACATTCACATTTCAACATTTATACTCTAATGTTCCAAGGAGAATTCTCCTTTATTGACTATTAGATTGTAAATATAATACAAACCACAAGAGAGAGAGAAAGAGAGACAAAACTTTCTTGGTATCACAATTTCACAACGTATAGAGTTCTAATAGCTAAGAAGAATACAGGAGAGAATCAAATGCAACTTTATCAAGATGTTCCTGTCTCTCTTCTATTTGATTACAAGTTGCAATAAGTTGTTAGTTACAAAAGTGGAGTATCTCTATTATTTACATTTTATACCATACATTCATTTCCTCCATTATTATCAATTGTGTTCGTCGTGGTTTTGGTTTTCCAGTTGTAAATAATAGACTTCCAGCACGTATACCTATATTCTGTATAGTCAGCAACTTTCTCAAGTCTCTTTTATATTATAGAAAGACAAAGTTGCTTGTTGTATTCATTACATTTAGATAATGCATCATTATATATATGATATCGCCAATTTGCCTGCCTTTTCAATTTCCGATATGCGATGTAATGTAAATAAATATGCTTGAATGAGTGACTCTCTCCCGGGTGGTAGCAAGTTTGTTGTGGTTGTTGTCTGATATCTCATTTTGTTTAGGAATACATAGAAAAGAGTAAAGGAAGCATCATTTGTTAGCTATTCGACTTGCGTATTGTTTTCACTTGAATAAATTTGCATCAAAAGATGCCTTCTCTGTCTAGAGCTATCAGTTACTAATAAATAGAAACTATTATAAACTTAAATTGAGACAATGTATATATTCAATTCAAAAGTTGTAGAAGAACTTGAACGTATGCTATTCTTCTCTCTATAATCTGCACATCAATTGAAATTGAAATTCTGTACAACTCTCTTCATGAGCTATTGATGATCATCATCATCATGAGAGTCTATTTATTATTATAAATTATAATGTCCTTTACAAAATCAATATTACATTTGACATATGCGAAAGTTTTCTTTTGCATTGGCTATATGTGCTTAACGTATAGTTTGATGCTATTTATATTTTCTGTGTCATGCCATGAAAGTCGAAGTATATGATGATGTATATACTCTATACACACGACAACATTATAGTACAGTATATTACAGCTAAAGAGAGAGAGATTGAAGTTGTAATATTTACTTTGTTTTGTTTTTAGTAGAGAGAGATAGAGATATGTACTTATGTACGTATATACTTTGTGCTGTTATTCTATGTAAGCCTTTAGGACTCTCTCAAGTATTTGCACTAGAATTTTTGATAAGGTCGAGAGTTTGCGATTGTCATCATTGTTGTTGTATTAAATGTTGTTGATAGCTTGAGTTAAGAGTAGGCCAGTAGTTGTAGTAAGTACTAAAGATAAATAATATTAAAACACGTGCACTTATGATATGAGAGTGAGATGAGATGCATTACTAAAATGCAGCATTGAGAAGAAATGACGCAAGAATTTTCATTGAGTCTGTTTTTGTTTAATTGCCCTTTAGGAATAATTAGGAGTACATTGTTTTACCACTGAGAGTTTTTATTGCATTATACTCATTGCTCATATAATAATTGTGGAAAAACTTCCTCTTTATAATACAATTGTCATGTCCTCTACGAGTCAAAGTGCTTATAGTATAATTATATAAGTAGTGGTTTATTGTATTTACTGTATATATCTGAAAAATATTATTGTAGTTTTGGGTTTATGGACATATGTTTAGTGTAATGTCATTTTCTGAATAAAAAAAGAGAAAGAGTTGTGTTATTAATGGTAGTGATTTAAGTAGAGTTTGCGTGTGTATTGTATTGTAATCGCTATTCAAATTTGAAGCTAACGTTTTCTAAATGTAGGAGAACTCTGTGGGATATATTTCTGTAATACTGTAATAGGTATTGCAAAGCTCCTGCCGTAGTATACATAATATTGCATGATTGCACAACAGTATTGAAAACACCAGGGGATATTTCTACTGACAAAGACAGACACTACAGGTGGATTTGGGATTTGTCGTTTTTTTCTACTATTTCCCATTGTGATGAAAAATTAGAATTGAACGTTGTAGCATTATATACAGAGTATACATGTGTAGACACTTTCACAAAGAGGGCAAAAGGGTAATACAGAAAATGAAATAGGTATTGTATATTGTGTATTGGAAATAAATGATAGTGAGTGATTGCTTTTAAGCTTTTTACTGATTATGATGCACACTTTTAACAAGACAAATATTATTTGTTGGGTGGTTCCAATCTTGTGTCATTTTATGTTTCCGCTTTTTTACCCCATGAAAGGTTTTTTCTCTTCTTGCTCTATTGCTGCTTACTTCTAAAAAGGATTCAAACAAATGGCAAAATGCTAAAGGTTAAATTGAACATTAGAATTTCATTGGCACCTAAAAAGACTACACAAACCATGAAAGGAGAAAAGGTAGTAAATATTTTAATGGGGTGTAAATGTCTACTTTTCTTATAAGTTACTTTTCAACATTTCAAGGCAATTTATGAGAAAATGTGAGACATGGGTGTCACCATTGTTTGACTAGAATTTCATACTGTTTAGAAAATAGAGCATGTATGTAAAGTTGTGTGGTAGTTTAAAATTCGAGTATGTTACTACTGTATCGATTGATTGATTTTCATTTTAGTTGAATAATTAATTAAGGAGAATTTAGGACGAAACAACATTTCCACCTTTTACTACATCTTCCTCACTTCTCTACATTTTGTTTTTGGCATGTTGAGCTCAATTCCAAATGTTTTGAAATTGTAATGAAAAGTTCTTTTTCTATTCTGGAGAGAAACAAACAAATGTTGGCTCAACTTTATGCTGGTGGTTTTTGTTTTGTACACATTTGTTGCAAAGTGCACGTCGTCATATTTTGACTCACAAAGCGTAAATTAGGTTACGTTATTTCCAGACATATAAAGTTGCTCTCTTTCTCTCTCACTTATAACAAGATGCAAGAAATATAATATCTCTATACTAAATATACTCTAATTGTAAGTCAAAATAGAGGGTAGAGTTGAGAATAGTTCAAACTAAAGAGAATAATATCAGACTGATAAAAGATTCATAGTTGAGTCATATATAAAACATAAAGCTTGAGAAGCTGTTTGTTTGTTTAAATATGGAGTACTGTTAGAGAAAGAGAATAAGATTGATGAAGATGGAATATTATTAAGTTGAGAATTTGAGAATATCATTTCACAAAGTTTTATCTAGATTATGAGTCTGGTCACACAATGGTTGAAGAAAGACAATAATTGAGACAGAACGTATTTAAAAAGTAAATTGAACCAACTGCGTGTAAAGAGACAAAGTTGTATACCATAAAAAGAACATGATCTAAATCTGACCAATTTATATAAATGAACATGGCCTTGCCCTTTTGTATGATGGGGTTAATGTGTTATATATATATGCTTTAGGGTCATCATCATCTAAGCTTATTTATATAAACGTTTTTAATTTCTCTATAGTATTTGTACTATGAACATCCGTATTATCATAAGATGTATATTTCTGACATGTGAGTCAGTAATGTTGATTGAACTCATTTTTTTAATATTAAATTTTTTAATTATAAAGAACTGGCAGTAAAGTTAAAATCTTTACTGCTTTTTGCTGTGTGCTCTATCTTCATCTCTCAGAGATTATTATAAATGTTAAAAGAAAATCATTATCGTATTGCGTGTTTAAATGACAAAAAATGAGTCTTAAAACTGCACTTAGCCACGCAAGGTTGAAATAATCACAAATTTTAATCAGTACCATGCCTTGTTATATATGTATACTTACTTATTTTAAGATGACTACATACTACGTCAAGAAGAAAATACATTGCTCATGTAATGTCATGTGACTTGAACAAAAATATTGTTTTTCTTCACAAGTCAGTCATTGAGTCAGAGAGTCACTCAAGCAATTCCGTATATTTTATACATTGTTGTGTAAAGCATATATATATATATATTTAGATGCATGTGCAAAAATAAAGTGGCTTGGTTGAAAATGAAAGGAAGAAGGATGTTTGTTTGTCAGTCAGCCAGCAAAAGCAAGTTTATACATATTTCTATGTATATGTAGTAATCACCTATAGAAGAAGAAGAAGAGAACAACTTTTAAGCTTAAAAGTACATTATTATATAGAAGAGATGCAGGTAAGCATGGAAAAACAAAAGGTTATATTACTATAAGCTCAAGTAAAGTGTGTAATTCTTATGCCACTGTGAATTTATGTTGGTTTTACTTCATTCTTTATATATAGAAGAACACACAGACAGTAAGAGTGAGAGACTGCGTGTGATTCTTTTCTTCAAGTGGTTCAGGAAATTCATGTTATGCAAAAAGTTACTAAGGCGTTTCGCTTCTTCTTCTCTTTATATTTCTGCTTAGTAGGTTTATACTTTTAAGTTTCCTTCAGTATTATAAGGCCAAAAAGTGTAGTTGTTGAGAAGACCAACCAAGAAGCTATTTGTGTTGTTTTGTTGGACGAAAAACAAAAGACAAAATAAGTTGTAATTTTATACAAAGATAGTAAAGAAGATACATCATGCTACTTCTTCTTTTGCTAAACTTCTCTCTATCTCTCTCGTAGTGATTTATCCACATTTTACAGGCTGAAAGCTACAAAAGATTACAAAGTTTTAGGAACCTCCTTCTATTTCTATCTCGTGATGAAATACAATCTGGACATTAGAGACTTTCAACTCTAATGAGTTGATCCATAGAGTAAAGTTTTAATTGATGTTTCTTCCCTATGTGTGTCCATATAGAAATGGGTAAAAAATAATTGATTTACAATGTAATGATTAAAATATGATGGGATTAACTATCATATAAGCGTTCTCGTGTTGATTGGAACAGAAAATTATGAAATGAGTAAAACTTATGGAATTTTGTATGTTGGCATATAGGATGATGATGATGCTTATGTAATTCATTTAGGTTGAGAAGGGCTTTAGGTCATTTTTAGCAAGCAGATGATGTTCACTTGGTGAAGAGAGAGAGAGTTTTGAGTTTGAAGTGAAAATTGTATAACTGATGAATTCTCTCATAGTGAGAATAATATGCAGAAAAGATGAAATATAATGGAATATGGGCAAATTAGAGCCAGAATTAGTTGATGTGGGTTGTATAAACTTGAGTATTACTATATGCCATTAACTTGAAACTCCTTGACGTTGCTACAGGCTCTTTTCCAGAACTTCATCTTCATCTCTTCTCCTTGCTAAAAATTGTATAACTGATGAATTCTCTCATAGTGAGAATAATATGCGAAGAGATGAAATATAATGGAATATGGGCAAATTAGAGCCAAAATTAGTTGATGTGGGTTGTATAAACTTGAGTATTACTATATGCCATTAACTTGAAACTCCTTGACGTTGCTACAGGCTCTTTTCCAGAACTTCATCTTCTTCTCCTTGCTCCATTTTCTAATGAGAATGTTATCATCACATACTAATTCTCAAGATAATGAATTTTTCTTCTTCTTCTCCTTTTCACATTTCTCTTTCAACTTTTGATGACTAGGTAGAAATCTGAGAGTAAGTTTCGTCTCTCCCATAGATTTTTTTAAGTACTAAAGCATTAGTAGTGAACCTGAAAATTCTATAAAGTGTCATCAAGTGTCAAAAGATTTTTTTGTCATTTCTATTTCTAGAGTATACTCAATGAATTTATTGTTACTTTTACATTTAATATATAACACTCGTCATCATCTCATTTGAACTTTGCATCTGGATTATTTTTTTTTGCCATGCTACTGAAAAAGCCTTGAGCTCAGCTCATCTTTGCCGACTCGACTGACTGTTGGTTGTTGAAAGTATATGAGAGTGAGTCTGACTCTGAAGTAAGCCTACTCAAGTGCATCTCTCTCTCTTCTCTACTACATACACTCTCTGCCTTTTAAACTTGGTCGTATGCACATGATGCTTACTTTGATGTTGTGAGCAAATTCTTCTCTTCTTCCCATGCGAAAGCTCGTGCTCTGCTCACAAACCAACTCGCAGTTCTATTCTGAATCTGGTTGAAGCAACATCGCTCTCACTTTGTTCCGCACTCGAAGCAAAATGAGCATTTTTTTCTCATCATCATCATCATCATACGTGTAGTACATAGTATACTCACTCTCTCGTGCTTACAACTACTTTAAGTTTCAACTAGAGGAAAAATAGATCATTGTTTTGCGTGCTGTCATTGTTGTCATTGTGCCGAGAAACTTTTTGACTGTGAGTCCGGGTTACTAGAGTAGATATATCTCTACTCATCGGCTCTTATAAAAACTTTTTTGGAAAGAAAACAAAAGAAGAATAGAGATCAAGAGAGGAACACTCTATTATAGTTGAATAGACGAGTGTGTGTTTCCTCTTGTAAGAACTTTTTTTGTGTATGAAAAATCTTCACTAGTATAAGAGAAGTATATATTGCAAAGTGTATGTTGCGTATATGTATGTGTGTGACTGTCGAAATCAAAAACTTTTGGTTTATATCTGGTGTGTACTTAGCTGTCTCTTAAACTCCATTAATTAAACGAAGAAGAAGGTTTTAACTCTTGAGAGACAGGGAAGGACATCAGAGACGAAGAGATAAACTCTTTGAATATAAAAACTCCTGATTGAGAAACTTTTTAACTTTGAACTTTAAAAGAAATTACTGCTATTTTGTGTTATATAAGCTTATCTACAATTAGCAAAAAGCGTGTCATCGTTGTGTGATTACTTGATGTTTCGGTTTGGATAAGAGAAATATACACACAAGATTTTCTTAGTAAAAAGCCGGGTTAATTTCTCTGAAAGAAACAAGCAAGGCAGTTTTACAACTGATGATTTTTATCACATAACTATTACTACTTTACCAAGTGCGCTTTTTACTTCTCTGAAGTTTTTTTGAACTGAATCCAAAACGTGTAGTCGAAAGAAAAAGACAAGTGTTAAAGAACTA
The DNA here is from genome assembly GCA_009869805.1 of Oncopodura yosiiana. NCBI lineage: Eukaryota > Metazoa > Arthropoda > Collembola > Entomobryomorpha > Oncopoduridae > Oncopodura > Oncopodura yosiiana. The sequence goes on from VCNE01002799.1 coordinate 12,987, forward strand.
GAGAGAGACAGAGAGAAGAAGCAACAAAATAGTAGTAGAAACATATCACAACATCACAAGTCATATAAATTCAGATTGCATCTTGTTGCTAGTTACATTTTACAAAAGTATTAAAAAACGTGAGTGTGTTGGAAGAGATACATGTGGTCTTGAGAAAGAGACTTTTGCTTTGAAATTTCCACGTACATATGTACAATTATTGCCAAAATTAAATTATCTCAACTACTTTTCAAAATGCAAGCTCCTTGGGTATTTTTCACACCGGCACTAACAAATCATAATGCTGGAAAAATCGGTGCTGGACTAATTCCATTATGTCCACAAGCACAAGCTCCATCAATTTTATCAGCAGCTCCTGTCAATGGTGCCACGAGTCATTCACCATTTGGTGCTTTATCAACAGCTCATCATCACCCATCACAATTATTACTAGCTGCTGCTGCTGCAGCTTACAATCAACATTTAGGGCAACAATGTGCTGTAAATAGTATGAACTCATTGCTTCATCATCAACCAACTATTCCAAATGGAAATCACTATCATCTCAAGGTTTGTTACTACTACTACTTCTACCTAATATATATGCTATAACAATCTGAATTAATTTCAGAATACATAATTTTATACAATAGAGAATATAATATTAGGCAAAATAAGTTATGCAGGAGTATGACAGTAACAAGAAATGAAAATATTCATAAACACAACCAATCGACTATTCATATATTGTTGAATACAGGTGGTTTTGATCTAGTTGTATAGTTGGTTCTTTCTTTCTCCATCTGCATGTGGCATGTTCTGGAATTCACTTGCACAATAATGTTCACTGGTGTATAGAATTATTATGTAGAAGCCGAAGAGAGAGAGAAAGAAAGAAGCTATTGGACATGTTGAAATTGTGTAGTCGTGATCAAATTTGTATTCTATAAAAGTATTTTGACTATTCAGAGAAGCTCAGCTCTTCTAACTCTCGTAAATATATTTAAAGCTGTACAGTCTCAAAACCATTTTGCCATCATCCTAGACTACTGTAGTATATAACACATTACTATATGTGTTATGTGACGCACAAGAAAACTGAAGAAGTGAACCTCATGAAACTATATTATGTTATACATTCTAACCTTTTATGTCTATGAAGTGTTTTATGGATTGAAACTAACTAGGGAGCCATTTAACTAGTGATTTGAAACGCTTAAGCATATATATCTCTCACTTACCATCCGCTTTTAAGAGAAGAGCAAAAGCATAGCACACATATATATATATAAGAGTAGTACAAAATAAATGATGTGGTGGTTTGGTTTTAACTCTGGAAACATAGAGAGTGAAGCTGAGAGACTTCTCTAGGATGCCTTTTGTATGTCCTTGGCTTGGTGTAAGAAGATTTATTCTGTGGATGACTTTAAGCAACGCAATTATTCCATCACTCTCTTCTTCTTGCATGAGAAGAAGCTGTTATTCTCGTAGACATTATACAATTTATCTAAAAGTTTGCATATATATAGCTTTGCTACTTGATATGACGATGATCTAATCCTATATATGATGCTCTTGAGATCTTAGAAGAAGAAAATATTAAGTGAGAAACTGCAAGAATAAGTGAGAGATGAACATTAATTGGCAGTAAGACAAATGCTACTGTGGTTTACTTACAAAACACAAAGATAAAGAAATGCTTTTAAAATGGTAGACATGGTTTGTAAACTCTTTTCCGATTTCCTTCTCACTTTTTCAACAACATATATATATTGATGTCATACATTTCCGATAGCATTTTTTCTTCTCTTTGGCATTTCTTCCAGCTATTGGCAGGCTTCTTAGAGAACAAGAGAGTGACCAGAAAAGAAAGAAAGAAAGTGCTTTATAAATGTTGAAAGCTGGTGTTTGGAGAATAATCGTCGACGTTTTTCTTTTTGCAACTGCAACTCTCTGAACCTTTTTTCTTCTTCTCACTGTTAAAGTGAAAGCCAATCGCCTTCGGGTGTTGAGTGGATATATCACCAACAAACTCTACTGAAGCTTTCCGTTTCCGACTACTCAACCGTTTTCTAAATGCAATTCCTTTGCCTCAACGCCTTTCCATTGGAAAGTACTCTTCTGATACTCATACAATAGAGAAGAGAATAGAATGACGAGTCATGTTAGGCATCAGTTACACTTTACAACATTGCATTGAGAGAAAGCAATAACATTGTAGATACCAAGAATACAAAAGCAGCAAGTTGGAATTTTGGACGAGAGAAAGTATACGTAGTAGTAGAAATAGTGCCTTTGGCAGTTGGCTTGTCAAGTAAAGACTTTCTTCTGATATTAAAATGTCCTTTCAACTAGAGAAAGCACATGTAAGCAGATTTAAGTAGTCTTTTGTAGATTGGTACGATCCTTTACTATGATAGCTTAGAAACTCTTTTTTCTCTAGACGTCAACTATGAATATCCAATGAACGAAATATATATATATATATATATATATATCTTAACAGCAGGAGAAAAGGAGATGGATGATATAAACATATCAAGAAGAGAAAAACCTTTTTCTTGGAAGAAATGTTATTGACATGTTATGTCATGCTTGCCTGCAGTTTACTTACTATGTACATGTCTGAATTCTCTGAATATAAAGATATTATTCAAAGTACATCCGATAGATCAAAGACAACGTTTAAAAGAAATATGAGAGTAGTATATAGATAAGATGTGTGCGTGAGTATTAATGAATAAATTTGAAGCTATATCATAGAGCAGCGGTAAAGAATAAAGACTGAGAAATGGTGGTGATATTTTGGAAATATGTGTAGCTTCTATTTTTTCCTTTCATTTTTCACGAAATTCTAACACAACAACCGTGCATTAATCTAGCAAGCATAGTCGACGACTACTATATTGAAGTAGAGAGTTGACAGGCTTGGTGAAATTTGAATGGTAAATACATATTACATAGCATACCATAAGTTTGACTATTATATGGCTCAAAGTTTATATATAAAGAAGTTGCTCGTCGTATAATAATAAGTTTGTGTTGTGTGAGGATTTCTTCATTTTATATGTAGATAGCGTTTATAAGAGAGAGACAAGTGATGGTTGCTCCTGTGTTTGTTGCTGCTATACTATTCTTGATGAAATATTGATGGAGGATAAAGTCTCTTTTCCACACGCGATCAAAAAGCTTCTTTACTTTTCACGACAGAAACAGGACAGGAGTCAGTGTGGCGTTTGAGCCGCCTATCTATACCAACATAGTATTCTAGTGTTTACTACCACTACTCACTAGCTTGATTTACTAATGGTTCAGTTCTTATATGACTAAAATAGAAATCCGATATATTTTAACATAAAAAAGTAAGAGTTGTTTTTACTATATGCCGCTGCGACATTATTTTATATGATGTTTGTCATAATATGAAAAAGAATATAAATAACTGGTTAAAGTTAGTTTTAGTTATTAAGCGCTCAGAAAAGGCACTTTCTTCACAGTTCTTTTTGACAAGAGAGTGATGGTATTATTTAGTATTTTGTAAGTATACCTAGTAAACTAGTCGAGAAGTAAATAGGATCATCATTAGAATACAATGATTGGATAGCGTGCTTTGAAACCGTTTCTAAAAAGTATATATAATATACTCAAAATTACACTGTGTGTGTATATACTTGGAGAGTAATGCATATTCAATGAGCACAGAAGTTTAGTAGTATACATATAAAGTTTTTGTATATATTTTGCAGCATTAGCAAAGTAGTAGTAGTAGTCGAAACTTTGTTGCTACGTATATAGACGACTTTCAGTACTGATCACTAATGGTTTTGTCCTAATGTCCAGTAGTAGTCAATTCCATCCAGTAGTTTCTACGTCTGTACATATATAGTTTGGTCGTTTTATGTCAATATAGAGAGAAACATATAGAGGCAGAGTAAAATATACAACATAACGACACAGTTTCCAAATGGTAATTTTATCATTTCCTATGTTCAGACGTTTTTAACATATCTACAATATTTTGTTGCCATCATATATGCTATAGTGTAACGGCTGAGTTCCTTGCATGGATTATATAAAGTTTGTCATGATGTCCATACATGTAAAGTTGCTCTTGTTGTGTGTTCATTAAGCAGACGACTGAATTGAGTGAAGGTCATTTTTATGATGCACATCTCATGCATGAGAATTGAAATGATTGGTTTTAATGATTTGAATTGAGTCAACCAAGAATCCAACAAGCTAAAAGAGTTTTTTTTATTCTTCCCTTTTTACAATCATGACAGTCATGTCACACAAATCTTTATATTCTGTTTTTTTTCTTTCTCACATGTGAAATAAAAAATGAAAATAAAAGATCTACTTGTCCTTATGGTTTGAGTGCTAGTCATCGTTCGTCGTACTCTTTTGTGGCTTTTTTCCATATGTGTGATATTGTAAGTACAAGTATAATATAGTTCATCATTTTCATCACATAATATATTACTCTTCTACTGTCAGCTTTCATCATTTACAACGAGTGAGAGTACTTTCATATACTTATGCTGCTGTTACACTGTTGTTATGCGAAGTTGTTGCAAAAATTCTCTCTAGTGAAATGGCAAGAGTATACATATTATATAGTACATATGAGCTACTACTACATAGTAATATTTTTTTCACCGAGAAGAATCTTTTGACAGGGGCTTTCTTTCAATGTATTTTACATTTACTAGAGAATCTCAACAGAAGGAAGGAAAAGTAGTAAAAACGAGCTTGATGTATTGTATAAAGTGAAGCCTTTTTTCCTCAACCAAAGAATAGAGAATAGAGAGAGAGAGAGAAAGTATATAAAAAGTAAAGCCAATATGGATTATGACGTGAAAGAAGAAGAGCATTGTAGTCGACTTTTCTGTTAGTACTTTCAGTGCTTCTTTTTTACCTAAAGAAATGTGATGTGTCTTGTCTTAAAAAAAAGTTAAATATAAAGTCATGTTATACTAAGGAACAAGAAGGCTTAAAAAGAAACTAAATAAAAATGTGAAGCAATATTTGAACGAACACATCGGATATACATAGAGTAAAAAAATCTATCGTTTATTTGAGAGAACCTTCTTAAAATTTCTAAACTTGCATGTAGACTAAGGAAAGCATACACATAAACTACTTACTGTATACATACTCTAATACAAAAGCTAAAGGTTCTTAGGCCAAAAAGTTTGCATGGTTGAATTTTGCTCGAGTCCAAGAGGAGAAAAAGGTCTCTCTAGAGCTTTCTCTTTTTACAGGAAAATTTTCTTTCGTTTTCTCCTTGAGAGGCGTGAGCAAACAATCAGACAAAGTAGAGTTGAAGTAGGAAGAACTCTTTTAGTATAGTAGCAATATATAGAAATGAAACTCACCACTTGAAGATAGTAGTATATCAGGACAAGAGGAAAAGCTTTTACATATAAAAGTCTAAAAAGCACAGGTATGTAGAGAAAGAGTTAAGATACAAAGTGGAGTAGAGAATGCAGGTGGAATAAATAAAGTTTCGTTTTAAACAAGCACAAGATCTGGAAAGACTGATTGTGAGTACGTGACGCTAAATCTCTAGTGATACCAAAAGATCTGACTACAAGAAGAAGAAGAAAATAGTCACAAGCAAAAGTAAACTCAATGCAGGTACGAACGGAGTTTCCCAAAAAGAAAAAAAAATGTAACGAAACTAAAGTAGTTTTCTTCAATAGTAAGCTAGCAAGTCGAGTTTTTTCTTTTAGTTTTCATTTTCTTCTTTAGATTCTCTCAAATGGGTAAATGCACAACAAAACTGTCGATTGTTTACTTTACAGGTTTTGGCTATATGCTCTCGAAAGTATATACATTACTTTGTTATTTCTTCTTCTTTATCATTGCAATTTTGTATCGCTGCGGCTCGTCGTCTTGAATCCTTGCGAATGTCTTGTGGCAATATAAAAGAGAGTTTTGTGTAGTAGTAGTAGTATAAAAAAAGGATAAGCATACATCATATACATAAGGTATGCTCTACTTTGGTTGTAAAGTTGGAGAGTTGATATCAAGAAGACGAAGAAAAAAGTTGATTTTCTAGGATTTGAAAGTGAGAACAGACACGGACGAAGAGAAACGGAAGAAAATTGTGTGAACAGTTGAAATTGGAATTTTTTTCCAAGTGAGAAGAAATATATTTTGCTGTTGCAGTAGTTGTTATGTTTTTTATACTCTTCTTGAAGTGAAGTCAATTCGTGACTAATAGATTTAGAAATGTAATACAAAGAAGTGTGTTACTAATGTCGATTTCAATTCACTTGGTTTTTCTTTTACAATATAATTATGAAAATACGTCACAACGTTCCTTTGCAACTATATATACAATACACTAGAGAAATACTTTTTTTTAATCGTATAAAATTCCAAATTTTATTCTGCTATTGCACAATAAGTGTAGTGCATCACGAGATAAAATTCTTCATATGTAGCACAAAAAAAGCATTAGATTCTCTCTTGGCCAGGTAAAAGGGCAAAGGAGTAAAAAGTATTATGGAATGATATTAGTTGTAACAAGGCTTATGGTCTCTCTCTCTTGGCAAAATCCATTTTTGTCCTCTAAACCTTAGTCTGTAAAGCACACATTCTCAGGTATTATTATCTCTGCAACTATATGGATAAAAAAATTTCTTCATACTATCTATTTTTCATCATGTTCTCTGACAATGCACTCATATCTACGGCAAAATCCTTTCTGAGTCTTTGCTGAACAACGTATGTCATATCACATTGTGCAGCAGTTGAGCAACTCAGTTATCGTGAAATGATACAATGAAACATCATCACAACACCACGCACGCATGACTCTAATGTTGTACTTTTTACTTGTAGTATTATATTATAAAATGATGAGACGACAGTTGACAAGATTTTATAAGATGATGAGAAGGATGATGCCAGTCTTGCTCGTTAAACTTGTTACTGTTGCTTCTCGTGCATGTCCAATTAACTCAAGAAGTCTTTTCTCTTCAGTCATCAACAACAAAACAACATATCCTTGTAACAAGAAAAGATTATCACTTATCCGTTTTGTTCTCTCTGAGAAGAGTTGAATATACATAATAAGACTATGAACTTTTAAGAAAGATGATGCAAAAGCTTTAGAGTCATTTGGAAATGTGCACATTAGTTTTAGAGTACACATCCATCTGTGAATCTTCTGTGTTGAATAAATAGTAATTTAAAATGCAGACTATTATGAGATGAGAGAGCAATGAAGAAACCAGAGAGAAATAGTTTCATTTGTTATGTTTAGCCTAAGTTTGTAGTAATAACTTAGCACTTTATTGCTAAATGCATGTTATGTTTTGTATTAGTGGTTTGCTTGATGGTGATAATAATGTCATGTCATTCATTCTATGTTTTCACAACTTGTGTAGCCTAGACTGTTGTAATATGCACAAATGTATATAGATAGTAGCATAATATTAAGAGGTGTATGAATGGTATTAGCATTAGAGTTTGTACTTCTTCTCAAAGGTTTTTTGCTACCTTTAGTCATAGTATAGTCATATAATCCTTCAATAATACTTGAGAGAGAGCTGTTGAACGTGAATTGAATAGAATATATATTCTAAGTATGAAGAAAAAGCGTGTGCAGTAATATAGTTTACGTAACACTTTTTTCTCCTCTTTTTCTATTCTGACTCTGACGAAGTGCTTTCTGAAGAACTCTCTACAAGACTATTATACTTGCTTTTGGTATCCAGAAGAATGTTTTTGTATGCTGTCGTAAAAGGTTGTAATGATATGTGTTGGACATGGAATATATATTCTTCTTCCATAGTATCTCTTCTCTCTATGTGCGAAAAAGAACAAGTCTCTTTTTGCGTTTTGTGCACTTGTTGAGTTTCTTGGAGTACGACTGCGGATCTATGGAAATTTTAGTAGTCAACTCAAGCTTAGCACAGTGAAAAAAAACACATTTCTTTTCATTTGGTATAGCAGCAAAAGTCTTTTTTTCTGCGTTTTTTATTTTCTTGTGACATAATTTTCCATGCAGTCTTTAGTCTTGTATGGAAAGTATTCTCATTGTTTTTCAGAATATGAATTTCATATGTTGACATTGATGACGATGAATGACTGTTCATGGTATCCTAACTTTACATAATGCAATGTAGAAAGAAATGTAAGCTTGAAGAGTTAAGAGTTTCAAAAAGTTTGCACAACTTCGTTTAAAAAAGACCTTGTAATATTTAGTATGTCATGTCATTAAAAATAAATGTAAGCCTTTTAAAAGATCCTTCTGTCCTGCCTTCTCTTTTACTCTTTAGCTGATAAATGAAAAAACAAAACTTAAAAGAGGAAGTTCCTTTTATCCTAAATTTCCTCAGTGTCACTGGCGTTAATAAAGGAAAGTTTTTTTGTGGAAATGAGACGAGGAAAACTTTTACTCTAAAAAGTAAATGGAATGAGAGAGTGAGAGAATGAGAGTTTCACCTCTTTCTGTCTCTCTTTGCAAAGTTTAACTTTGTTATTTGGACCTTTTTAGTCCTATGGTTTAAAGATTCAGAGTTTTTTTGTACGACGTTTTTTTAGCCATATCCTAGCAACAGAGACAATTCGCAGACACTCTTTTGTTATGCAACTTGGTGTATATGTATATAAAAATACCGTACCGTGACGGTGACAGAGGATACAAAAGTAGAGAGTAGGAGAGTCAAGTTTGATAGTAATTAATTAGTCTTTGCTTTTTGCTTACGTAGCGATTAGCCAACTGTATACTATAAAATTGCACAATACTAATTACGCTCTTCTTCTGGTTTCTCTCTCTCTCTCTCTCTTTCGCATCTCTTTCTCTTTTTTACTGTTCATTTGTTCATTAGATTAGCTTGAAAATATATATTCAAATAACTTAGTGCACGCTAGAAAATCTCCTGACACTGTATAAAGTTTATAATAATAGAAATTATATGTTTATGACTCAAAGGCTACCTTCGCTTGCACTCTCTCAAACTCATCTCATGATTTGCGTGACTTGGAAGGAAAAGTTTTTCTGTTCTGACATATATTTTATGTACGTATGATGGTTCATTGGGTAAAATAATCATAGAGAGATAGAGAGAGATATGAAAATATGAAATCGTATATATATGTACGTGAATATGATGATAAAAAAAAGAGATGAGTCCATTAAAAGAACAAAAGCTCAAGCTTGTATTATACTACAAGAGCTGTAGCATATTACAGAGATGAAAATTTTTTCTCGTAGTTATATATGCTTCGTATATTACCTACTTAAATTGTGTGTATATTATATTCTGTTATACTATGTATGATGTTCATATTACAAAGAGATCATTGAGTGACTGAGAGAGAGAGAGAGGAAAAGATGAGAGAAGCAAAAAAGTGTTGGAATGAGCTTCATATAATAAGAGCTCGTGCCATACTGTTCTTTCAAAGTTTATATATGCTTAGCTCTTGCATATCTCCTTCTTCCTTCCTGAATATAATCTTGGCTTGTCTACAAAGTGTTTTGGTATACACCTACTTATTATTATATGATTGTGAGTATATATCCTTCTCATAAGCTTAGGTTGTATATATAGTTATATCTCCATGTTTTACAACACGATTTGATGCATATTGAATGTGTGAACATGCTCACTTTGGCTTATTATTACACTACAGTGTGTCTTTCACTTTTTCTTAAGATGTGTAGTTTATGATGTTTTTTATAGATGCATTACAAACACAGGAACAGCAAAGCAAAGCTAAAATTTACTAGGATTTGATGAGACTTGATGGCTATGATGAAACTATGTTTTTTTATGTAGCTTAAGAAGGAGGAAAAGTTCTCCAGTTTTTATTTTTTACTAGCACTTAAATTAAACTCTTTTACTCTTGCTTTAAAAACCTAAATTACCAAAGTAAATTGAAGTTACTCAGCGTAAATTCTTCATTCGTAGACACATTTATGTTTATGCATAGAAGAAAAGGAAAAAAAACGAAACAGTCATAGTGAGTATATAGCTAAAAGTAAGCACTTATTTTCTTCAACGACATTTCTTAAAGTGTTAAAGCCTAAAACTCTTTTTATTAGGGTGTGCCATCATCACAGAGAATAAGTAGAGTAAGAGTGCTAGCAACTTTTAGAGACAATATAAGTAGTAGAATTAAGAATAAGAAGCCCATGTAGTTAGAAACTGAGGACGACATGAAATCTACACATAATATATTCTTCTTCTTCCGTCTTGCAATAGTTTTTTAGAGTATTGACGTGTGTATAATATGTTCTTATGTGAGATATGTTGTAAGTTTATAATGTACAATGCTGTTGTCCTGTCTCGTACCAAAAATATATACCCGTCGTATGTCTGTATAGAGAAGAAGAAGCCGGCGAGAGAGAATCAGTGTGATGAGAAGGGCTGAGATGAAAGAGTGTAGCTAAAAATAGTGAGTAAAGTTCACGAGAGGCAACCATTCTAGACAGTGAGATTTTTTCTTTTAACTACATAGTATTAGTATACTTCTATACTCCTATATTTTGCAGACTGCACAAGAGAGAATTGATATATTAGTTAGTAGTTATATTCCAACAGTACAAATGTAGAGATAACACAAGTATATTACTATTGCAAATAAGTATATAACTAGAGCTAGCTGGCTCATTGCCTACACCGCTTTCGGTTGAATATATATATATGCAAGAGTCAGCAAAATAGGAGTAGTAGTAGTAAAGTTACAACTATGTATGTAATATGATGATGATAATAATAATAGCAACTCAAAGAATGAGCAGCGTAATGGTATTAGAAAAGAAGAGCGTAAATAGTTTGTAGCAAACAGCATTTGAATGTTTTTGAATCCTATAAAGCATAACAGGACGTAGAAAAATAAATGTACTTACTATGTATATTTTATATTATGGCGACATATATATATATTCAAATGTTAGTCATTTAAGTTTCATTGCTGGAAGGAAGAAAATGTGTACGAGAGTAATAATAATGATACAATTTTTATACTTCGTGTGTTGTTTGTGTTCTGTTGTTGAGGCTGCTGAGAGTTATTGTTGAACGACAATAATAATAATAAGCAGGATTGCATGAATATGTAGAGTAGAAGAGAGAGAGAGACTACTTTGAATATGATTTTGGTTACTTGCTTGCATGCTGTAGCAGAAGTAAACTTTTATAATATGCTACAATGATTGTTAGATTGAGATTAATAGGTAGCAAGGGGAGGAGATTTGAATTGTCATTGTCATGAGTTGGG
>VCNE01002801.1:0-13203 GCA_009869805.1 Oncopodura yosiiana
ACTAGACAAGTGACATTGTGGCTTAGAGAAATTTTGCTAGGAAACGACAAGGGGTGTTCATCGTCAATTAAAATAATTTTGGTAAAATCGGTTTCAAAATTCTACAATGAAAAATTACATGGAAATAATTACAACTTTTTTTGCGAAGTTTTGGGTTTCTTAAAAAAATCAATTTTTTGAATTTCGACAAAAGAAAAAAAGAACAAAATTTCTCAAAAAATTAATTTTAAAAATTAGAAAGAGGTGAAATCTGAAATTTTAAAAACTGAATGTACATTTTTTCGAGTATAAATAATTTCAATTCCAATGAGGTCACAACATATTAGCCTCTCCTTTTATAAGAGCCAGAAAAAACTTGAGACCAATTGACATACTAGTTAACAAAATACAAGTGCTGATTTAGAGCAATTTACATTTAATTTGGAGTTTTTAATTGAAATTTTATCGGATTCATTGAAATTCTCAGTATTCAAGATCATCATTTAATTGAAAAACTGGACTCTTCAAAATTTTATAACTAGACACGTATTGCCAAATCACAAATCGGTCCGAAATTTAGCTGACGGTTAGTTAAGGTTAATTCTCAACAAATATGTATCATCAGAATTTAAAAAATCGGTTCGTTCAAAATCGGCCATTTAGCCCAATGTTAAGATTTTTTGTTTTTTAAGGGAAAACATGAAAAATTCTATATTTTCATAAAATTCCAAAAAACACCATTAGGAGTCGATTATACAAAAAAAATTTGAAACTTTCTTTTCCATTGTAAAGCTAATCGTCCCGGCCCCTGCTTTTTAATTTTTTTAGTTTTATATTGTCGAAATTACCAAATTAATCTCGTTTGTTAGTTTCTCCGAAATTTATTTTGGTTGGTACGTACAACCATTATTCTCTCTTTTTCTACGATGAGAGACAAAAGGATTGGTCTTTTTCAATTTTGCATTGCAGAATAATTTACATTTTTCGAAAAAATTGGAAAATATTGCTCTAAAAAGTTTAAAATAAAGACGATGAGATAAAAAGCCAGAAAACTAGCATCGTAATTTGTTTTGTGAAACTCACTCATCAGTCATATTTTTAATAAATTTTGACCAAAGATTGCAATAAGACTGATGAGTGAATTTCATAAAGAAATTACGATGCTAGTTTTCTGTCTTTTTATCTCATCGTAGATTTTTCAGCACTTTTTAGTGCTACTATTTATTTCTTTTCTATAATTCTTTTCTAACTCACTCACAAAACAAAACTGGCAAAAAATATCAAAATTTCAGCAACATAACATTAAAATGGTTGAAAATTGAGAATTATAAATATTACTATCAAGTCTCCATTTCTATATTTGCTGAAGACTACTGAAAAGTCGAAACGTCCAAAAATGGAAAAAATTTATTATAATTACAACAACCAACAACACTTTGAAGATTTTTACTATTGTATCAAATACGTGAGTTGAGTTTATTTCCTTTTCATATTTTATAATTTCTCCGAAATTTATATTGAGAATAAAAAACTCATTTTCATTTAAAATTGCTGTTGCTACAAATTAGTACAATGATGCGAGTTTTAAAGACAGATTAAAGTATCATTTTCATGGAATTAATTTATTATGAAATTTTGTTGTGTGGTAGTAAAATAAAACCCACTCCAAAACTGGTTGAAATTCGATTAAAAAATTTTGACTTTCTGAACACCCCTGGTGACCGGTTGCCAAAATTTGGCAACCGCCTATCTCTCTAGCATTAGATAGTCGGCTATACAACAATGTCCCCAGGCCTTTGTGACGGCTCAAAGCCGTCACTAAGGCCTGGTAACCAGGCTAGTTATCAACTACAAATAAACTTGCATTATTTGTCCATAATTTTTACATGATTTTCCAAGCAAATAATAGGATGAAGGTTCTTGAGATACAGACGCTTGGAGAAGACATCAATATGCTGGTTTAGTTTTAGGACAAGTAAAGTACCAATTAGCAAAAAGCTAATAAATATTTTTTCCATTTTGTAATTCATGAATCTATTCTTTGTTCAAAATTTTGCATAGCGTCTCTTTTCTCAACTCAAAACGAATTTCTCATAATGCCCCGCGACTCTTTTTGGTTGCGGCAGTTGAACGCGGCAGAAAATAGAATTTTCATCAACTTGCTGTGGCCCACGAAAAAAGTTGTTGACAACATTTTTTAAAAATTTACGTCACCATTTTATCAACAAATTAAGGTAATTTTTATATTAACAATACCCACTAATATTATTCTTTATGTTTTTTTTTATAATTGCCATCATTTTTGACACTTGAACTAAAATAAATAAGTTTCATTATTAAGTATGTCCAACTTTCTAAATTTTTGTTTATTTTTAGCACAGCTGACTTTGGGACTTGCCGAGTTCTATTAAAAAAATACTTAAAAATGCCAAGAAAGCGAAAGGCATACGATCATCAATCATCATATGTTCCAAATGCTTATCAACAAGCTCAACAACAACAACAACAACAAATTAATACTGGTTCATTTGGCCAGTATCAATATCAATACTCTTTGAGCTTAGTTGATGCAAATAATGCTCATACTCAAATGATGAATGAACAAGGTAATTATGGTCATGCAGGTATTGTAGTCGTTTTTTCTCTTATCATTTTCTATTATTTCTTATTAATTATTTTCTTTAATTTGATTTGATTTTTTTAAATTATTGATTTATTATTATTAACATGTAACTTCTTATAATTATTGACGCAGTATATGGAAATTCTAATGAGGAAAGTGAAGATCCATCTGATTCTGATTATGAAGAAGAGCCAGATCCTAATGATCCAGCTTGGGTACCTTCTGGGGCTGAAAGTGAACCAGAATTGGAAACTTTAAGTGGAGATGAATTAAATAGGATTGAGCCTGAGACTGAACCACCTCCAGGAAAAATTGGACGTGAAACTAATCAATTAAATTACATTCGAACAGCTATTCAACATGTCTGGAGAAGAAAATGCTCTGAATTTTTTCGTGAGCCAGTTGATATTAGAAAATACAATATTCCTGTAAGTTTCTTTGTGTATAAACCACTAAAAAAAGTTTTTTCCTTTTTGTCATTTTAATTAATTTTTGATTATTTTCTTTTAGGATTACTATAAAAGAGTCTCATCTCCGATGGATTTAGGAACAATCAAGAAAAGAATTGAGAATCGTTATTATTGGTCTGCTTCTGAATGTCTAGCTGACTTGACATTAATGTTGAAAAATTGTTTTGATCATTTTGCTGAGGAGGATCTCATCTACGTAATAATTTAATCATTTCTTAGATTTTGAATGTATAAAAATTATATTTATTAATAGGTTCGAGGAAGAGAAATGGAAGAAATTCTTAGAGCTAAACTCGAAGATCCTAAAGCTCCAAAAGAAGAAATAGCTATCGACACTCCACACATTCGTCGTCCTTCTACTTCTACTACTATTCACACTACACCTACTCCTTCATCATCAAATAGAGGAAACAAACGCAAGAGTACAGAGTCTGAACATCATCCATCATCATCATCTCGTGGTCGCCCATCATCTAAGAAAAATTCCAAGGGAAATACTTCTGCAAATGTACATACAAATAATAATCACAACACAACAACAATGTCATCATCAACATCAGCAGAAGAATCGCTACTTCCTCTTAAAACTACATTGAATGTTGTTGTTCCAATTGGGTTGGCTTTTAAATTTAGTGTAAAAACTAAACCATTGGCACAAGATACTTTTCCAGCATTGCCCAAAAAATTACCACAAGGGCCAATTTTACCTAGAGTCACTAGAAGCCAGGTAAATAATATTAGCAGGCAAATGAATCACGATGAAAATCTTATAATCAATTTAATTTTTATTCTATATAGGATGACAACCTGGAATTTATTGAAAGGATTAATGCTATTTGGGACAACAGACCATATGTCAAGCCTTGATGAGTGTTAAAATATGTTATCTTAAATGAACGAAGAGGAGGATAAAGAGGAGAGAGTACGATGAAAATTATTATTCCAGAAGATTTAATATTTAGGTTTTATTACAGACACACATATATACTTAAGTACACATGATACCTTCGTAATAAATATGTTGTTGTAATTATTAGTCAACAACAGAAGATTTCAACATATTGGCTTTGTTTTGTTCATCTAGTTATCAGAAAAATGTCTAACAAAAAATAATATTAGATTAGAGATACTTGTAAGTAGACATGGTTAATTGTCCACCAATTTTTGGGAACTACTTACTAGTTCATATTTAGGTTTCTCTCTTAAATATTGGTCAATATTAATTATATCAGTTAAAATTAAGATTCTTACTATTTCTACAAATCTATGTAATAGTAAAAATACTAAAAAAAGTAAACAGTTTGGAGTATAAAGTGAGTTTTGTGAATGTACAAGTTGTGAATGAATGAATGTGTGAGAAGCCAGCCTCTCAAATAAATAAATGTGTGAACTGCTATAGTTGGAAAGTTTTTTGTCATCGAATTATCTTGCTAGTAATTCTAAAAATTATTTTCATGATAAATAGTTTGATAGAAAATGTTCCCTTCGATTTGCATAGCGCGGACTCTTCTATTTCATTTTCCCTTCTCTTCTAATTTTTAATTATTATTCTTGGTCATCATTTTTTCGTTATAGGAAAGATTAATTGACATCGTCTCAAAATTGTGACAATGCCTGTAATGGAGATAACTTTCATACATGAGCAGCAGGAAATTCTTGCTCATTGTCCATCTACAGAAACTTTCCAGCGTGTTTTGGCAAACCACGGGGTAAGACACGCTACTTGCCTTGTATATTGACTATTTTATAAAAATTGGGTCATTTATTTTTTACAGTTTGTTCTTAATGAAAATGCTTACTGTATCCGCTATGGATGTAGTTATGCTCACTTATCAAAGCAAGTATGTATTTTCTCAAAAACTAAGCCACCAAAGAAAACAAAGTTTATGTTGAAGAATTGTCACAATATGAGAAACCTACTGTTCATAATAACAGCAAATTAAAGCCATTGAATCTTATTGATTATCGTAGTATTTCCAAGAAAACTCGACAACAAAATCAGGGCCAAAATGTATCAACCAAGAATACAGGTTGTCCAATCTCCAGTATTCGACAGAGTGGTCGTCAAAGACGTTTACCAACAAAATTTGACAGTGTTGCATCTCTTCATTCTCTTCCTCCAAAAAATGTTTATAAGGCAAAACCAGAAACCAAAAGGCCAAAAAGAAACCCAAGAAAAGTTTCAATACCATTATTAGAAGATCAAAGTTATCTTCATCAAAATGTTTTGGATTACTTGGGATTAGTTCCAGCTCCTTCTTCTGTTGTTCAAGCTCCAATAGGGCAAATTTCAAAGATTGAAGTTATTGAAATTGATGAAGAACAAGAAGAAGAGGAAGTTGAAGTTCCACCAGGACAAAATGAAGAATCAACTTCTTAATAATGTAAAACAAAAAAACATTTTTTGTCGGAATTCTTGAAATATATATAATGTTATTAATTTGTTTTCGATTTTATTTAGCAAAATATTCAAGGAAATAATCATGAAAATAATAATATTGAAGCTTTTCGAGAATCTGTATTGGAGCAAGTTGATAAGATTTCAGCATTAGACGTATGGGTTATACCGTTTTTATTAATAGGAATTACTAATTTATGTTTCTTTTTCTTAGAATTTTCAAAATGAGAGAAGAACTCCAAAAATTGCGACAACCTCGAAACAGAGTACACTCTTGGAATCGCAAAATGCCATTCACTTCAGCTATGTTTCTTACTGCTCTTCGTGTCTATAATTCATAATTGAATTTATGATTTATTTATGTTTTAATTAAAGAAAAAGATCCTGTGAGGTTTATGATGATGATATGATATATGCATATCTAATTGAATTGAAATTAATTATATAAAAATATTATCATATGAATTTGGAATTATTAATAAGGAACTAATATGGTTGTGTTGAAATGTTCTAATAATATTAATTTGACTGATAAAATGAATTTTTGAAAAATATTTAGTCTTTCTTTTTTACTCAAAAACCCCAAAAAAGTAACGGTTTTTGCATATGGTTAGGTTCTATAATTAATGCGTTGGTTTATGGGCACTGTGAGATTTTTATTTTCACCGCCAGTGCTAAATTTTGCTGGTCATTGTGACAAAGTTTGTCAGACAAACTATAGAAAATCGAAGGTCGTGGTGACTTTTGTAAATTCTACTATTAAATTGATGCCACTTTTTAATTGGTCATCTTGGGTAGATACATTTCGTCCTTGGTTCGAGTCATTAATTATGTTCTAATAATATTAATTTGACTGATAAAATGAATTTTTGAAAAATATTTAGTCTTTCTTTTTTACTCAAAAACCCCAAAAAAGTAACGGTTTTTGCATCAAAGTTAGGTTCTATAATATAATTAATGCGTTTGGTTTATGGGCACTGTGAGATTTTTATTTTCACCGCCAGTGCTAAATTTTGCTGGTCATTGTGACAAACTATAGAAAATCGACGGTCGTGGTGACTTTTGTAAATTCTACTATTAAATTGATGCCACTTTTTAATTGGTCATCTTGGGTAGATACATTTCGTCCTTGGTTCGAGTCATTAATTGTCAAGCTAGACGAGCATTTCTATTACGAAGGTAGTTTCAGTGACAAAAATGGTGAGAGACCCGAGTCATCAGAATCAGACAGCGATGTCGATTCAAAAGATAATTGAGTCTTTGGGTGACAAGGATGAACCAAAGTAATTATTAAACATTTGCCATTTCTTCATTCTGTGAATTTAAAATTTATATGTCTTTTTTGCGTTTTATTAGACGAGGAGAAGTTTTGGCGGAGTTAAAAACGGCAATGGGTGTTTTTTCTAGAGCTGAATTGGTTGAACAAATGCAAACAGTGGATCTTGAAATTCTTTTTGGATGTTTGGCTTCAGAACATGCGTAAGTAGTACTTAAATACAAAATTTTCTTTTTTTAAAATCTTATGACTTTTATTGTATTTTTTTACAGGGAACAAGTTGAATCTACATGTGAAATATTAAAAAACTTGATGTTTGTTTTGGATCCATTACAATGTTTAGGTAGGCACAAATCGGTAAATGAATGAAAGACGAAAGGATGAGACTGACTTAAACAAATAATATTTAATAATACGAATAATAGTACAAACTTATATTGGTCAAAAAAATTTATTTAATTTTTCGTCTTTTTATATTTTTTTCTATTTTCTACAATGTTTAGAAAAATATCATCAATCAATGATACATGGCTTTGAATCTACACCAGATGTTCAATGTCTCGTTGTAGCTCACGTAAGTACTATAACTTAATTAAACATACAAGTAAATCTAATTATGGCATATAATTACAGTTGAGTCGCTGTTTGGAATCATCAACTGGAGCAACAGTTCTTGTATCAACATATCAAGACATGATATTAGCTGCTATAACTCTTCAAAAATCTGATTCTCTTGCAGTAGCAAAAGCTGGTGGCAGTTTCCTTATCAAATTATGTCAAACTGATGCTGGCGCTTCATTTCTTTTGGGCCCAATAGGAGTAGAAGCTTTCCGAAAAATTCTCAGTCCAGAAACTAAAGATACAATAAAATTCCGTGTCTATGAAACTCTAGCTAGTTTTGGAACTATTGATGCAGCTCATTTGTTTAAATTGAATAATAGTTCTTTACTAATTCAGCCATTGACAGAGCTTATGATTAATCATGATGATCCTTTAAGTCAACTTAATGCATTAGAAGTATTGAGTAACATTGTTGGTTGCAAACATGGTTTGGAATCGTTAGAAGGAGCTGGAGTTTTTGATAAAATCAAAGAATTGAGTCGAGATTGGGAAACTAATCCATTAAGTAGTCTTTTATTACCAGGAATTATCAAGTTTGTTGGTAAAGTTGGAGCTACTTGTGTCCCAAATGAAGGAATGAGTCAAATTGTTTTTGATGGTATTTTGGTTGCTGGAGATAATATTCCATTGGCTACTGTTTCTGTTGAAGCTATGTGCTTTATTGGTAGTCATCCCGAAGGCAAAAAATATTTAGATGGAAGACAAAGTAAGTTTTTCAAATCATTATGTAGTACTTGATGGTTTAATAAATTAATGTTGCCCGTTTTGTTTTTTGAATAGATATTCGGAAATGTTTTGAAAAAATTCGAGAATTAATGCATGAAGCACCAAATGAGTTTAGATGCAGAGTTTTAGATGCTCTAGCCATTTTATTTGGAACTGATGTGAGTTTTTATGTATAATTATTGAAATTGTTTTTATAAACAAAATACATTGATTTGATGACTTTTAATTTTAGGAAGAAAATCAAGGATGTTTGACTAGATGGTTTTCTTTAATCTTTATTGATATTTCAACTTTGTTTGCTTTGGTTCAAATTCCATTTCCTGATGTGAAACTTAGTGCTCTCAACTTTTTAGCAGCAATAGCTCATTTGGAATGGGCTCAAAAGCATTACTTACGATCAGCAGGAGTTTTAGAATTTTTATTGGATAGAGGAGCATGAACCAACAAAAGAGTGTGCACAAGCTAAATTCAAAATTGTATGTATCATTGTCGATTCTACAAGTTCTGTAAAATATCTTCAACCGGAAGATTTTGCTCGGCTTAAGCTCCATGTAAAACAAGGTCCATTCTTCTCACCTGCAAGACCTGTTTTTGATACTGAAGGCAGTGGTGGTGGCTCATAAATATGATTTCAATTTCAAGAACATTTGTCCGGTATTGATACAATAAAGACTGAGTTAGAGATAGATGAATAAATAAAGATCTATCCTATCCTAAAGGAGAGAAATAATACAATTACTACAGAATTTTATGTATTAAGCAATTACTTGTACTATATATACATCTTTATTATTATCTTATGTGGTGAATGCCATTGTACAGAAAAATGATTATTACTACTACTTCCTGTATATCTCTTCAATATTATGTAGTGGAGTGTGTTTGTTATTGAGTTAATAATGAATGAAAAAATTGATTGTAAAATTCTTTAAAAAACTATACTTGTCAAGGGCCACAATATTCACTTTTTTCTTCCTCTGCTGTACTTCCGACTTTATATGCATAACTCATTGCAATTTTTTAATCTTTTCACAATTATAATACTAATAAAAGTTCAAGTGCATATATTTTATAATGCTAGTTGAATAGCTTTGGTTGAGCGAATAACTAGTAGTTCACTAGTTTACTATTTACACACTAACCCTAAGAATGTATCACTTTAGAACTTCATGTTTCATCTCAAAGTATAAAAATGTGCAAGCTCGTAATGTTTGATTATATCTTGGATCTGCAGAATAAAGATAAAGACGATACGCTTTGTGAACTAAAAAAAATTTAGATGCCAAGGTCTGAAAGTTAACTAATAAACGTTGTTATAACATAGTGCAAACACTACACTACATTATGAAAGTTGTCCATGAATTCATAACTGCTATCAACTACATACATACTATTGAGAGAACAGATATAGTTATATGCTGTAAAGATTATGAAGCCACGTAATTTCCCTTTTCACCTTAACTGGATAATTTCCTACCACTGACATTTTTTAACCAGATTTCATACATCCATATATAAGACAGCTTTTAACTTGCGCTACTCAGTCATTATTATTCTCTTGTTGAAGCCGAGAAGACTAAAATTAATTTCAACATCATGAAGCTCGCTCTCGTTTTACTTGTGGTAGCTTGTGTCAACTACAGTTTTGCAGTAGACTTGAATCAATATGCTGAATTGGGATGTCCTGAAGTTCCATATTCTAATCAAACAGATTTATTATGGGTAATAAGGAATTTTGTAATAAATATTAGCTAAATACTATTATTATATATACTCATAATTTGATCTTAAATTTAAATGATGATCAATAATAGATTGTGACTGCTGCAAAAGAATGGTATATTCCACTTTCAAGTCGTTATGAATTGTATAGAATGCTTCAAGATATCTCTGGTAGTCCTGCTTCTGAACTCACTGATAATCAAGTAGCCAAAGCCTGTGTTACTTTATCTTATGAAAATACTAAAGAACATACTGATGATGATGGAGATGTTCTAGTACAGATTTTCACCAATTGGACCAACTACTTTTGCTCGTACTGACAATTTAGGTAAATCATCAATTTCATTTACATTAATAGTATATAACCTCTAGAGATCATTCAAGTGTATTTAATTACTTGTATTATTTTAATTTCATTTAATGCAGATAAAGGAAATTATACAATTTCTTTAAGTGACAACAAGAGCTACTATGTTGGCATTGTGTGTCGATCATCAGGTCACAGAAGTTGGAACGTAGTTTCAATTACTAAAGAGTTGTCACCAGAAGCTAAAAATGATGTTTTGAATCACATTGTTGAATTAGGCTTTGATCCTACAAATGCTTTTGAGTCAACTTATGATGAGTGTGAAGGAATTAATTCTAGAAATAGTGAAGGGAAGAATGTTGTCAGAATTGGACTTGAAGATGTTTATCTTCCAACTGATGATTAATCAAGTTTTAATTTATTTTTGATTTTTTCTCTGAAATTTTCATTTTTGATATTTCTCAAAATAATAAACACAACAAGCACTTATTATTACATAACTTTTTTTTACTTTTATTTGACACAACAATTACCATATTTACATAATTCATTCACATATTTATATGTCTCATGTATAATTTACAATGTAATTAATTAATCTACATTTGTTGAAGTTTCTCATCTTCTAACACTAGCATTGTTGACTTAATATTTTTTGGCTGAAAGACTACATTTAGCATTACATACAATCTCAATTTCTTGCTCCATTTCTTCACTCGCAATAAAGCCAAAGAGCCAATTTATTTTGTTTCTCAATATCATTAAAAATTATCATAATTTCCATCACTCTGCTACAAAGCTATATATTTACAGTTTTAACATTACATTGCACTACAAAAAATTTAAAGTCACTAATATATTGTAAACTGTAATCAATTTCATGCAATTAGTAAAGAAATTTGACCAAATCTAATACGTAATTACAATGTCGGACTACATTCAAGTTATTATATATACCGTTTACTTTTCAATGAACGTTATAGTAATTTATTGTTGTACGAAGTTTGATTGGTTGTGTAAAGAACCATTTTGCTTTTTATTGTCAAACACAGCTCTTTATATATGTATTGTCGTCAACATCTCAAGTTCTTTATATTATTATATATATATATATATATAACTATAGCTCTTAATTCACAAGTAGATAGTAGTTTTATTTAATCTCTTAAATTTTATAATTCTATAAACTAAGTGTGTGAGTTTATTGTCAACACAGCATTTTCAGTACTTTACAGTATTGTCCGTAGTTTAGTATATTATTATTATTAATAATAACAATAATTGAATTATTGTACAATTTACAATTTGAGGCTAAATCTTAATAGCTAACATAATATATAGAGTACACCAGGATACAGGGATTAGTTATTGGAATTCGAGTAAGCACAGTTTTGTTTTCTGGAAAATGAGAATATTGTATATTTAACTGTGATGTGAATAACAGTGATTAATTTTCCATAACAAATCTAGTGACACATACTCCATAAATTCCTTTTTTAGAGTTAGTGATTAACACAGTACATTTTGACTTTTAGACCATCTGATTTTTCCTTAAGCATAAACAGTTTATAGTATTTAAATATTTACAAGACTTTAATTATAATCTTGTTCAACTTTTTCTCAACATTTCTTACAAAAAATTGACTATACAGATTTATTATATTCCTCAATGAAGAATCCTCATGTCATTACTTTTAACCTAATCTACGTGTTCTTATGTACAACGCACATCTTTTACTAACTCCTCTCATACATACATAATTAATTATGTTGTGTCTACAAACAGTGTTATGACTTATTTTCAATATTGTAATAATTCATATCTAGTTTTGTTAATACTTGATTAGTTGTATGTATTGTATAAAAGGCCACTTTAATTTGCTTTAAATATTTATGTAAAATTTAACAAATCTTACATAATAAAATGTATTATTTAATAAATGTAATCTGATTACCTATAATATTCTGACAATTGTGTGAGTTTAATTCTGAAATAACACAAAAACTACTTTGGTTTGTATATTACTATTAACAATATATTTTAAATTATTTATGATGGCCTTTGAATGTAGTTTACACTATATCTTATTTTCTACTAAGTAAAATCTAATGATGTGTGTAAAGTGATTTGTATTGATTTCTGATAAATTTTCTTTACTCTGTATATTATATGGAATTTTTGTGATCATATTTTGTGTTTATTTGCAAGTACTAAAATTTTAATACTAATGGAGAGAAAGAGAGTATCAAAATTCTTTTTTTAAAGAGTCTTACAGTTATTCAATACAATACAAATAGAATTATAATAGTTTGTATAAATGCAAATGTCAATAAAAATTGATGGTGGTTATAAATAGTTTTGAAGAATCATCAATTAATTATGTATATATATATACTGGTTTTCAAATCATCAGTGTTTCATCAAGTGAATTGAAAACGTGATGAGCATTAGTGACACAATAAGTCCCAATGATGACACTGATTGTAATTTATTGGCTCCTGCTGCAGTTCTCTTTAGACGACTCTCGGCATCTTCCACGTGAATTTTCCAACCCAAGTTATTATGTGTGTAGCACTTTAATCATAAATTGGTAGTATAATACATTTTAGTAAATATATGTATATATATAACGAAGTACACTATATATAGTACCTGATAGTATAACGTGTCAGGAGCATCTTCTGGTACTCTCCATCTCAATAGTGCTGGCTCTCCATCATCACAGACGAGTTGTAGAGTTTTTTTGTAATCTTCAAAAGTCTCTGACTGAGCTGATTTATCAATTGTCTTGTGTTCCCATTCACAATATCGTCCAGCTAGATACAAAAGTTATATATGGAATTATATGTAGTATGTGTATACGTTATCATAATCATTAAATTTGTGAGAAAATTAATTATTAGTAATTCCAATATTTTGTGAGCGTAACGTAAGGAATGTAAAATTAATTAAATCATTTCATATCACAATTTTTTGTATGAATTTTACCATTCCATACCATAATGTTAGCTAAAATGCTGCGCGCAAATGGAAGTCAAATTAGTATTAATATATTTTAATAGCGCTGTTGATTAAGAATA
>VCNE01002802.1:0-16255 GCA_009869805.1 Oncopodura yosiiana
AATAGAATAATGAAACTAAACAAAATAAAAATTCATCTACATTTTTTGTTTATTTTTTATATAGTGCTTGTGCATTTTTTGATAGGTTTCGTAAGTATTTTACTCAGTTTCAGTTTTCAAATCCTTCTTCAAAATGTAATAACTCCAATAGTGCATATAGATATATGAATTTAAAAAAATAATGAGAAAATCACATTATTGCTAATTGCAATTATTACCTTCTTTTATCATCGAAAGATCTGAAAATGAAACAATTAAGTAAGTGACGTGACGTGCAGAGTATTTAGATGAGAGTAGTGAAAGAGTATACAATAAGAGTGGCATATAGTGGACAATGGACAAAGTAGTGAGTGGCAATATTGATATATATATTTATATAGTGTCACTACAGACCAACTAAAGCTTTCAACTAACTAGCTAAAGTGAGCTAATAAGAAAGTACATAATTACAATACATTTTGTAGTCAAGTATTTAGATATAATCAAGTTTGCGTTTTGAGTTTGATTGATTGATAGTGATACGTGGTATTATTTTTATAGTTTTATTTGTACTGCAGTGCTTTTGTGCGAGAGTAGTGCAAGTGCCTTGTGTTTTGTTATCAACATTTTTACTAGTACTAATTAGTAGTAAAGTAAGAAGTAAGTATTTAAAATGTAGTAGTATATTTTTTGTATTATCAAAACTACGAGTTAGAAGCAATAATATATAAAAAGAAGTACTGCGTGTGCTGAGAACAATGTATAAAACGTTACGTAACACACAATGATATCAAAGCAAAAAGTCACAAAATATATAGTTCTTGTACATGTAGAAAGTAATGCGTGTATATTAATATAGTAGAGAGAAAGCAATTATAGAAGAGTGTTAAAGTGCAAAAAGTATTTAATATTTAAGCTGTGCTGTGCAAATGAGTGAAAGAAGTGAAAGTGGATCCCATGCATTTTTCATAAAATAACAGTGATTTGTTAAAACCAATAATTAACTTAAATAGTAAAATAACTGTACAAATCTCATAAGTAAAGAATAAACGGCAAAGAAACTAAAAACGAACTAAAAACCAAAGAACAAAGGAAAAGACGCTCTAAATGAAAAAAGGTCATTGACTTCTACTTTCTTTGTTAGAATGTCGCAGTATTTTTAGCATTTGTAATGTAAGTAAAAGTGAGTTAAATGTAGAGAAAGAATTAGAAAAAAGAATAGTAAGTAGTAAAAAAGTATTTTTTTGTGAGAGAATTTTTTACTGTTTTGATTTTTTTAAAGAGAGTTTATATAGTTAGTGATTATGTTTTTTATACCGTCTTCATCTGTACGAATGTATAAAGGTTCCGTTGATGGGCCATCACCAACAGTTGTTCCAGCCAAAACCCAAATTTTATACTCTGTCCATTTTCGTAATTGATCAATGACATATTCTCTTGTGTTTCGATCAGAAATTGTAATTTCTTTTGTAAGTGTATCGGGCTCATGATTCTCGACAAAAAATATTTTGTAGTAGATAATGTCACCATGTTGTTTATCTTCTGGTGGAGGCATCCAAGAAACACGAATTGAACTCGAGTCTTCCGCTTCAGCATAAATTTTTGATGGTGGTGCTCCCGGAGCTAATTATGTATTATTATATATTAAGGTATTAGTGTCGTGAGTTCATGTCAGAAATAAATGATGATGTTTTTTAATAAGTGACATGAATGACTGAATTGTTTTTAATTGTAATGATTATATATGATTTATATATATATTGAGAGAGAGTGCAGTAAATATATTCAATTTGTTGTGCAATTTAAAAATAATGAAGCATTTGTGATAAATGGTTCATTATTTTTAAGTGTAAAGTGCAAATTTGGCTGCAAAGGGTCATTCATTTAATATATTATATTTAGCAGAAGAGACACAAGACAGTGCAGAATATTAAAAAAAATCTATATAATCTTTTGGGAATTTGCTAATAATTTTTTTTTGCATAGGGATTTGGCGTGAAGAGTGAGAGCGCACATGGACAATAATAAAAAAATTTTAGCGTGAGATTTTTCAAGTGCAATTTGTGCTATCAGCAGCATTCTATGATTGTATATGAAACATTTTCTCTAAAAGAAAGAGAAAACATTTTATATAAAATCATTGAACATGCGACGACGACAATGGACAATGACAAAAAATTGCATTTTGTTATATATAATTTTGTTGTGATTGATTTTTTGTAAAGTGACATTTGGCAAGGCAAGTGAATTATAGTTCGTGACTGTTTATGAGATTATTTTTTCTGTTGTCAAATAAAAAACTATATTCTAATAGAGTAAAAACTACTACACACAAAAATGTACATTTAATATTATTTGTAGTAGAGAGGAGGTAATTAGATAACATATGACAAATTAACTTCGTGGCTGAATATAAATCAATCCTTTCTCTTTTTTATGGGCAACTTTTACTTTTATCTTGTCGACTCTAACTTTTTGCCAATGTCTTAATAATTGTCTAATTCTATAAAACTAACTTACGCGCATATAATCTAAACCGATTGGGACTAATTATTAAAACGGTATCCGATATCTATTTTGGTCCACAAAAGAAATTCAATTTACTTTAACTGAGAAAGACTTACTATATTGTTCAGTTCGAACTGGAATTGGTGGTGTTGTTGCACCCTCGCCTTTTCTCGATTTGGCAGCAAGCCACATAAAATACATAGTGTTTGGATATAGACCAGTAAGAGTATAAGTTTCTGTTGAAGGATTTGGAATTGTACGATGATTACGATCCTGTAAATACATTTTAAGATTTTAGTACATAGTAATTCCTAGCAAATATACTTTATCTCTCAAGCAGATGAGTGCCGATTGACTACCTTCAAAAAAGTATCATTCCAATACAATTCAAAACCAACAATAGCATCACCAATATGATTAGGTTTATTCCATTCTAAATGAACTGTTGTAGGTGTTACAGATGTTACACGGAAATTTCGTGGCTGTCCTGGGACTCCTTGCTCTGTCTTGGCCTGAATTGGCGGACTCACAGGCCCTGGGCCTAAGAACACAATGATTTTTTTAGAAAACTTGTACATATTGATTTTTAGTATGACTTTTTTTACCTATGGCAGTATATGCTTGAACTCTGATAGTATATATTTTCCTTGGTATGAGATCATGAATCGTGGTCATTTCATTACTCTCAACTCTTTTTGCATCCCATTGCGACAAGAGTAGAGTTGGATTTGTTGTATAGTACACTTTGTAGCCCTGTATATATAAGGACACAGGAGAGAGAAAGATCAGTAAAGTAGTGAAGCGAAATAATAGAAACTCGTAAAAAAACGAGAGTAGTAGTAGTATACGAGGACAAGTTAATAAAAACGTTTGCTGTCACCAGCTTTCTCTCTCACTTTCTCTTTTCTATATATATATTCTAGTAATCTGAAAAAGTCCAGTTGTAGTAGTAGTAGTAGTTATATACAGATGATGATGGCTTAGAGCCAGAGAGAGAGAAGGAGACGAAAAAAAAATTACTTCATGTTCTCCTTCTCTCTAGTTAAATTTGCTATGCTTGAAATGAACTCTTTCTACACTTTCCAGTTCATCGACTTAAATTCAGTTGAGCAGTAGGAATAGAGCAGTGCTAAAAAAAAGTTGTTGAGTCTCAGGTCAGTACCACATATTCATTCAAGTACTACCACAACATTCAACAACAACTTTCACTTCTAGCTCAACAAACTCTTATTCTGTATGAATGTACTAGTCGGATAAGTATGGTGTATAAATCCACTTGGGATTTCAAGTTGAAAAGTAGGCTTATAACTAGAGAAAGTGAGTTAGAAATGATGAAGAAAACTCGTACACACAATTTTTTTACTTACAGTTATTTGTCCATTAGGACTTTCTGGTTCTTCCCAGTTGACAAGCATTTGAGATGAGGACAGTGGTCTAGCGTTGACATTTCTTGGTGCTGATTTTGGTTCTGCAATAATGAAATAATTGAATATTAATAAAACATTGGCTATCTGACTATTAAAATAAATCACTACAGAATGTTTTGTTTGAAATTAAACGGCGTCTAAATACATCTACAAAATGTTTGTATTTTAGCAAAATAAAAAATGACTACATAAAAAAATATAAACTCAAATAGAATATTATAAAGTCACTGCGATTTCTCTATAATTTCTCTCTTACTTGCAGAGCCATATGGTGAATCCAACTGATTTAGCATGAGAAAGTGATTAAATATTGCCATTTAACATGTTATTTACTTTTTTCTTGTTAACAAACAAACTACTAAATATATAATAAGAAGACATAAAAATTATCCCACTTACTTGTTTCTCCTGTAGTTGCTTCAACTGGTTGAGAAGGAATACCTCTTCCAACTTTATTAAATGCAATGACACTAAATTCATATTCAAGTATAAGGATTTAGACTTGTAATCATATGATCTTGATTAAGAACTCCAGAAATTTCAGCATAGTCCTGATTAGAATACTTTGGTTTATACTGTATGACATAGTAAGTCACATCTTCTTGCTCATTTTGTTCATAAGACCAATTAAGTCGTACTGATGTTGCTGTTACATCAGATACACGAATCTTTGATGGTGGTTTTGGTAGTGATTGAACTTTTACTGTAGTATTGATCTCTTTCATTCCCAGCTTTGAATTTGCAGAACAAGTGTAAGCTCCAGTTTCTTGAATATTTCTTAATTGCAGGACATTTTTACCAATTGGAATGGCATCATCAGGTATGAACTTTTACTGTAGTATTGATCTCTTTCATTCCCAGCTTTGAATTTGCAGAACAAGTGTAAGCTCCAGTTTCTTGAATATTTCTTAATTGCAGGACATTTTTACCAATTGGAATAGCATCGTCAGGTGTCAATTCTGAGAAAAGAATTAAAATGTCAAGAGTTAGAATAAATACAGTATTATATTTGCAACAATCAAATTATATATGTTTACCTTCAACTCCTTTTCTCCATCTGACCTGTGGCATAGGACTTCCAACAGCGACACACGTTAAATTCAAGTCAGCACCCAACATTACTTCATACAGTGGTTCTGGAGGTACAGAAAATTCTGGTGCAACTCTTCGTTCTAATGGAAACAAAATTTTCAATTCATAATATAATTCTATTATATTTTAGAGAAGAACATAATAATGTGAATTATCATACCTTTGACATACAACTTGACATTTTGACTTGTCTCAACCCCGATAGTATTTTCGACAATACATTCATATCCACCAGCATCAGATTCACCCGCATCCAGTAATTTGCAACGTGTCTACAGAACCACAAAACAGAAAACGAAATTTAGGATTTTCTGCTTACGTAATCATCATTTATTTCCACCATAAATCAACTCTCTCACTTATAGTCAGAGAGCATCTAATGACTACTAACACTTGAGTCCTCCTACTCTTCTGTCAATCTATATAGAAATAATAGTAGCTTCTGCTTAATATTGATTTTCATCAAGATTGTTGAATCTCTCTACTTCTAGGAAGTAATTGCATACGTCATTCTATATCTCACTCATGTACTACAATACTTATATTAACAATAATTATTAATCCTGAAAGTACAAACAAACACTCGTCATCATCATCACTTATATCTTCTTCTTCTCTCTGGCAGTGACTCACATATTTCACTCTTCTCCCTTGTCATTAATAAAGACAAAGTCACTCTTCCACTGCATTTCATTTTGGTTAAGTAACTATATGGCTAAGTACAATAACAATAGTTTAGGAAGAGTACGCCTACACAAAAGGAATATTATGGAGCATCTGGTTACATGAATGAATGATCTCGACATAGATAAAGTATCAAAAGGTAGGGGAGAAAGTGTATTAGTCATCTCACATATTTTGCTACTATATGTACTCTAATGAAGATTGAGAGTTTTCTCCTGTTTACTTCAATATGATGAAAATATGTGGGAAGATAATAATATATAATAGTAAAATTTCAAATTTCTCACCTCGTCTCTCTCCAACAAAAGCAAATCGGTCACTTGGCTGAATAGGCAACAAGTCTTTTAACCAAGTTATTGTCAATGGTTCCAATCCAGATGCATTACAAGTCAATAGAGCTGTTCGTCCTTTTTCCACAACTTTAAGTAGAGCTTGGTTCCAATGTAATTGTTGGAAATCCATGAGGTACCTCATTTTCTATATTACAAAAAAAGAAGAAATTCATACAAATATAGTACATTAGAGTAATTCCCCATAGGATTTTGTGTCCATCTTTCCAATTCAATTCAATAAAATGTAACAAGCTAGAAAAGCCACAAAGCGATTATATTCCTTATATGTACTACTAGTGTTACGCAATATATATTTATCTCAACTAACAATATTGTATATATAATACATTAAATTTGCTGGTTGTGGGCTCGAGTTTTGTAAATGAAATAGTCACATTACATTAAATCTTCCTTTTTGCTCCCCTCCTTTTCCTTTGACATAAGGAAACATTAGAGGCAGCGATAAATTCCAGTGGACATTGTCAACCTGTCACTTTTATGAATGCTCTACATGACCTTTAAAGGTGCGACTAGACCTATAAAAGACGATGTCCTGTTGCTGTTTCTCTCTCTCTCATAGAAATCCAAATGTATACAAGATAGTCTACACAAGTATAAATAGTTACGCAATGTGTACTACACGCACACTTATTGTATTGCAAGTTGTTGGAAGTTATGTTTAGATATGCATTCTATGTATTTGGTGGTTTAGAAAGAGAAACTTCCCCTCATGGGTTCCTTTTATTAAAAAAGTGTGGCAATGGCAAAGAAAAGTATGAGGGGACGTAGTAGAAAAAATCAGGAGATTGTGACAAGGAAATGTCAATAGTAAAAAAGGGCGAGTCTTACTATACACATACAAAAAAATTTCAATTTCCACTTGAGAAGAAAGTAGAGAGCTTTTCTATAGTCATTTCACGTGGAATCTAATATTATGCAATATCCAATCATTCTATTCTCAAGGCTGGTTATTTCATTTTCAATTCTCACTCATAATATTCTCAACAATTCTCAACTCTCGTGCCAGAAGAATAAGCAGGGCACACAATATATTGGATCATATCACATTTCATTTTGGCAATAAACGAGAGAAAAGATTCGGAGCTCTAATATACTTCAACTCAAGCAATGAATTCCAAATCGAATCACACTTTACTCTCTCAACAGCCTGAGAAATATATAAATCCAATTGTGCATGATGAGCATTGAGTGAGCATACATATCTACTTATTACTACTTGTACACCAGTTGAGAAGAGAGATAGCGAGAGAGAGAGAGAGAGTAAAAGTAGTAATTTAATATGAGCACTTGGAACAAGGGACAAATAATATTCCAGAAGAGAGCTTGAAACTAAAAGCTTATGGTGCTTACACTAGAAACAAAATGGAATGCATATGATGTAGTCTAATAATCCAATAACATGTCATTGAAGAAGAAGAATGACTTTTTCACCCTCTAACTCTATCCAACAACTATAACTATAGTATAAAGATGGACCAGGTGGACTCTTTTTACATATTATTGTACTTTCAACATTCTCGCACGTTATGAGTGTATGTATGTATATATAAAGGCTCAACTCACAAGGCCTTGACTAAAACATATTGAAATATGGAATAGAGACGTGTACTGTATGACAAATGGCTTTTTGTCAAATGGACTTTTCCGGAATAGTCGACTGACTAACAGAGTACAATGTTATGTCATAGTCATCATGCAATGTAAGAGATGCTAATGTAGATATTAATATATTGAGATATACTTTTGGCCTTATTTTGAACTAGAATTCTCGCAGCTACACTTTGAGCACATATAGAAAAAGTGACCAACGTAGCTTTTAGGACTTTCAAATTTTTTTACAACACTTCATATTACGCTACGACACTACGACATCAACACGTAATATATTCTTTCGTTTTTATTCTGTACTTTTTTCACGTACATCAACGACGGCCAGGCCAGTAAAGCATATGGTAATATGAATAATGTGTCCATATATATATATGACTTTTCGATCTCTTCAGCCTGTCTCAATACATTAAACTCAAAGAAAGAATATTTTTTAGTCTAGCCAAAGAAAAATAGAAAATACACACATAAGATGTGAAATATCTTTATCTTGGAAAGATATTTCACAAGAAATATGAAATTGAGAGTTAAAGAAATGCAGCGAAGAGAGAAATTAGGGATTTTATGTGGAATTTTTTGTTCACACATATTATGCTGTGAGTATATTTGGAAGGCTACGACATTGAAAGCACTTTTCTTCTCGTCTTCACCTCACTAAATTCAAAATGACAAGCTGACAGGTTTCATCAAACTAACAGAAATTTCTTTTCATTTCAACATTGAAGTGTACTATGCTATATAGTAGAAGTTTGTGTATTATAACGTAACAGGATATTTGAGAATAAGTGTGAAACAAGAAACGAGATAAACACATATTGAGTGCTATACAAGTATTGAGAGTACTGGAGTCTTTTTCTCTTTGCTTCGGAAAGAACAAAATTCTTTTTTGTACAGATAAAAAAAGTTTCATTGGAGTAAAATGAATTTCATTTTTATCATCGTCTGGAATCTTGAAAGTGCAGCAAGGAACTCAAATATAGTTTTCTTCTTGCAAGAGCCTCTAGTCGAAAATCCAATTGAACATTTCGTAAATTGGATAATTTTTTTGGAAATGGCTAATTTTTTTCTTCTTGCTCCAATAGTTTGACTTGACATTATTTCCTTCTCTCTCTGTCTTACATTCTCATGATACTTCTGTTAGATAGTACGATTATAGTCGTACTCAGTGTCACTGTCAATACTCAATGTGCTCTGATCGCTTTGCTTTCTCTCTCTCTCGCTGTGAAACAAAATGGCCCAATTCTTTTAACATCAATGACACTAACAACATTTTATAGACAGACAATGATGAGGATCGAATCAAACTCTATAAACTTCAAGGAGTAATAGTCGTACTCTGTTGTGTATATGTTCAGTTTAGATCAATGATCTTTTTTGAGAATAAGATCAAACTCTAATCAAATCATCATGTACAAGGAATCAAGTGACTTGATAATAGTAATGATAATGAACTATGTCAAGTCAATGTAATGAGGATGTCATGATTTTGCATATGAAATTTTGAGAATAAGATCAAAGTCTAATCAAATCATCATGTACAAGGAATCAAGTGACTTGATAATAGTAATGATAATGAACTATGTCAAGTCAATGTAATGAGGATGTCATGATTTTGCATATGAATACAACGTACAATAAAGAAACAAATGCATGTGGATCTATCTTAAAATTTGTACTCAATTCACCAAAAATTTCAAAGTACCTGGTGTCGATCTTTACTATCTTACTAATTTTTTCAAGCTTTTGAATCGAATTTATTTCAGCTTCATTAGCTTGGAGCTACAATTGAACTACCTAGGATTTCAAAAAATTACAGTCAAGAAATCCCACAATTTCTCACTGTTCGACGTCAATATTAACGAAATTCATCAAATTCCTTAGAATATTCCAACTTTTTTGCATCCTTTAATTTCAACACGTGTCCAAATGAACAAGTTTTACATTTCATCAGCCCATCAACAAGATAGTCTTCAAATGATAATTACTCCAATATAATAATAACCCTAAAACTTGTAAAACTATGAGAGGAATGTCTAATGTCTCTTTGACCATTAAATTCCTTCTCTTACCTTCTACCTTTTGTCTCAACTTCTAAAATTACAGAATATCGTATAACCATTTCACATTTCATTCTCATCAGGCAGAGTGCCTTCTTCTTTCCTCTGCCTCTCTCTGTACATGACATCAAGTCATCTCATCATCTTGTTGAGAAAGCCACAAACTAATGCACTAGTATACTATAGATATATACCCTCTTATTCTTCTTACTAAAGCTCTCATCATCATCATCTCATCTGATGTGTATGCCATTGTCATGAATATTTCCACATTTCCACATGGTACTCTTCAAGCCACAAAAACCCAAATGTCCCATTCTCAGATCTCTCTCTTAAGATTCTCCTCTTATTGTACCGTATACTTTATCTAGTTCAACCCTCTTTTTCTTTCTCCATCTTTTCTAATGCTAATGTGTCTCATTTTTACATTCACACATGGAAAAAAAATTGAAATGTGGAAAAATGAGTTCCACAGAGAGAAAGAGTAGAAAAATTCCTTAAAATTCTAAATTTTAGCTTTTACATCCTAATACTTTGTACTTAATGCTCCAACTCTTTAGTACTTTATGCTTTTAGTCTTGATGATGTCTCTCAAGGGAATTTTTTGCAACTGAAGAAGAAGAAGGTATATGTAGAAGAAGCAAAAGGAAAAATGTTCACAGGTCTTTAACATGTAATATTAGTAGTAACTTGGGACTTTTGTACTTTCTCTCTCATCCGTATTTTATAATGTGTATGTGCAAGAAGTTCCATTAGATAATGGTGTATCTTAATGCTAAAATGTTGGTGCAATAAAGTCATTTATCCTTTTATCCTTAAAACTTTTTTATATGACAATAGTAATTAGCTAAAATATCTTGAGTTCTTTTTTTTCTTCCGTGTGGGTTAAAAATTTTTCTTTTACATTTTACTTACACCTGTCATTGTGTAGAAAGTCGTCTTGAGATAATCGTGAATCAGCATAAAAATTTGAGAGTGAAGTAAGAGAGAAAGCATCCATCAATTGTAGATTACTCTCTCTCTCTCTTACTCTATTCATTTACTCTAGTCAAAAAGCAAGTTGAGCAAAAGGTTATCTTCATTGTTCAAAGTGGTTTTGAGTAGGAAATTCTACTATATAACTTTGGTTTCCCTTATATATTTTCTATATTGATTCAACACTACATATAGTATATAACATTACGCAAGTAGTACACACATGCTTTCATGGATCTTTTTCTGAGAGTACAAAGTAAAAGAAGAGATGTTACTAGGATGCTGCTCTTCTTCTTCAGATGCAAAAGCATTGAGTTAGAGAATTGAACTCGGAAAGAGAAGAGAGAAGTAGTGAACGAAATCCCTTGAGACTCGTCCCATATCATCGCTCGACTCTTGCGACAAGTCAGAGAGAGAGAAGACTACATATATACTAGAGGAAAAAAGAAGATTCTTCTAACAATACGTAATACATACACTTATGGCTTGGAACGAGGCGACAACGATGAGAAAGACGACAATGTTCAAATTCTCTTCAATATATGCAGTTTGTTACTACTGTATATAGATAGCTAAGATAGAAAGTATTTCTGTGCTTTCTTCAGTCTGTTGTTTTTTGCCGATGGCTATGCCAGGGCAAAAAGTAAAGTTTGAATTTGAGATTGAGTTTATATAGATGCATATTGACACTCATAAAGAACATATAGATAGAAAGAAAGCTACAAGTGATATGATATAAAAAGTGAAAAAAAGTATTACAAAAAAATTTTTGCAATCCTTAATAAAAATCTATTTCAGAAAATGTTGAGAACTCTTGATTGAAGAGAAGATATATGTATAGTTGCTTAGAATTTACATTAATTCCTAGAGACAAAAAATACTTGGAAAGATATAAAAAATTCTATTTTAAAACTTCTCAACTTAAATTCAAATCAATTTACTAAAGCCTACACACGAGTCAAGTTGAATAAATACATTTTTCTTTTTTTAGAATTTTTTCCCTATACTCTCTCTCTGCCCTACAAACATACTATTTAAGCATATAAGGCAACTGACATGACATAATATATATTATTTGATTGTATACTCTACTCCTGTGTTCTCTATATTCTGTTTTTGAGACGAAAGTACCACTTTGTTTTGTGAAGGAGCGAGGAGTAGTCAGAAGAAGAAGAGCAAGTATGATGTGAATGATATGAGAAGCTTTGAGTGAGCTAATCCGATTTGAATAAATTGTATGTTTCCTTCTTCTCTCTTTCTACTTTCTCTCTTTGATGGTTTCAAATTCAGTTGCATTGTGTACAATACGACTTTAGTCTATATGCTATACATTTTCAAACCAAAGTCAAGTTCTCTACCTTTTGACTAATGTTGGTTGCAAATCTACGACATTAGAGTCAACCCTGAAACATCAGAATTCAGTACGGACACAAGACACAAGTTTCCACAGAGAAAGTACTAAAATCTCTGACCTCAAACAGACTTTAATGTTGGCTGAGCCTAAAGACCCTTTTTCTCTTTTGTCTTTCTCTATCGTAGCATTTAGAGTAGAGATATTGTTAGACTCTCTCTTTGAGAAGAAGAAAAGACTAAAAAGGACGATTTGCTATTGTAAATTGCATTGTATTTTGTTCTTGGTTGCTTATAATCTACAAGAATCAGTTTACTTTTCTTCTTCTACTACTATACTATAATACAATGTAGAACAATTGTACACAAGAGATTCTGTCCTCGTTTTATATGCAAAGAAGCTCAGTCCAGAGAGAGAGAGAGAGAGAGAAAATACTCAAAAGCTAAGCAACTTGTCTCAGAGTAAAAAAGTAGCCAGCATAGTTTTATTTGTTGTACGTTTCTACACTAAATANTTTATTTGTTGTACGTTTCTACACTAAATAGCATCACATCTCTGTCTTTTCAAAGTAGTTTCTTGAGTCAACCTACAGAATTAAATCTGAATGTAAATTGATACTCTCTTCTCTCTCTCTAAAACTCTTCTTGTTTTCTTTTCTCTTTCTCTATATGCCTAGCAGCATTGTTTTCATTTTCTATCTTCAACAGTGTGGTTTAATTTAGACCTTTATGTTTTTCATGTCTTGTCTTTTCCCATGTCGTCAGTCATCACTTTTCTATATACAAAATGAAACTCACATTATAAGCATATATCTCTACAACCAAAATTCTAAAACGCATTTTCTGTATATATATATAAACTTTACGAGGACTCAACTCAAAACACACGTCGCCTTTAGCTAAAAGCTTTTGACAATGAATTACAACAACACAACACCTTCTCATCTCTTATATGCGCTAGAATATATATATTTTATGCCAAGTTTATGCAAGTTTACTATCTCATAATTTTCTATTGTGTAACGCCTTTGATGCAATGCAATGCAGCACAATAAACTCACGCATTTCTTCCTTCCTTTACAAAAGTCTGTAGAGAATTCACTAGTTCTTTGTACATATTCCAGTTTTTTATGAAGACAAATAAGTCCCTAGGTTCAAGCTCCGATTACACTATGCTTTTTGCATATGTTCTACAGAAGAATTTTTCGTTCTTGTACACCTAGACCTACTGCAGTAGTATCCATCAACATAAAAAAATGTGTCTAAAGTCTTTTCCTTTTCCCCTCTGCTCTTCCATATTTTACTCCCTTAGCTTCTTCTTCTTCTTCTTCCTTTACCCTAAACCAGAACACGTTTTACCTCACATTAGCATCTTTTTTCTCTTGTGAAATTTTCGTCTTTACACTAAAAGCTTTCGTTGTCTTGCTCCTCTCTTTTCACATGAGGACATTGAATTGACGAAAAAAGTCTCTTAGGTGGTCTACTATGTAGAGTTTGATAGTCGTAAAGTAAGGAGAAAGTAAAAAAATATAATACAATGTTACGCACATTTTCTCATGTTGCGTAATGCATATGCTGCTACTATATGGTGTATGAAAATGTAGAAAATATGTAGCTTTAGGAATAGTTTTATTCAGCCTCGACTTCCTTCTTGAGTTAAAGTGAAATTGCGTAATAACAGGAGGAACAACAACAATGTTAGCATATAAAAGTTGCGTGTATTGTAGTCTTTTGCAAAGAGAGTGAAATGGAGAAGAATGAACAACAATATTCATTTCGTTTCATTTAAAAAAGACTCTGTGCAGCAATTTACGCATATAGCTTTATAGATGTAGGTATATATAGGGAAAAAGAAAAGAAGAATTTTTTATGCTTTTATATCTTCTAGAATAACATAGCTACACGCACTGTGAATAATAACATAACGTCGTCCAAAGTCTCTTTTTTCTGCTCGTAAACTCTGCTCATATATGTAAGACATGTTTTTATCCTATTATTTCATGAGATACAATAAGGTATAAAGAAGAAGAACTTATGGTGACATTTGACTCTTCACACAAGTTCTAAAAACTATTTGAATTTCAAGAAAATTTGAATTCCAATTTCAACTTGTCAACACAAAACACAACAATAGTAGTACGTAAGAATAAGAGTGTAAACAAATACCTTATGAATTGGGAAATCGTTTTTTTCTCTTTTTTTGGCTTGTTTTGTTGTTACACTTTGTGAATTTAATGCTTGTTCGATTTTTGTGGGAGTATATGTACGTACAAATATATGTGTGGTAAAAAGAGATTTTTGAAGCGGAAATAGAAACTGGAGTAAACAACATAACCAAAAAGAGTATAAGGAACAACGTTACATGTTGAATTTATTTTTGTTCAAATAGATCTTTTTGGAATCTAAAAAGAAAAGTAGTATAGCTATCACAAAAACCACAAGTAAATCGAAATCGATCCAGATTTTTTTACTAGGTTCACATCAAACAAAATTCTAAAGGCAAAAAAAAATCATCTGTTGTGCAAATATATTAAAATACATGGCACAAAAGAACTTCCTCCGTACATCTAGGTTTCTATATATTTATTATTATTTAGAAATAATTTAGATAGATAGCAACGAATACTATTTCAAATTCATTAGAACTACATGCAAATTAGCACTCAACCAAAACTACAAATTCAATCTGAAACTTCTCTCCAGAGCACTGTCGCTAGTTACTATTTTATACAATTGCCTTAACTTCATTTCATTCAAGTGTTGAAGACAAAAGTCTTTCTTTTTTAGAGTCGTCGTTTTCAAAGAAGAGATCTCATATAGAATAGAGACTTTTTTCAAAAGAAAGGAATATATATTGAAAACTCTGTGTTACTAAAACTGTTAGTGCTAACTGCGCTACAACAACGAGAACTATACATTTTCACTTTGCACAGAAAAGTAGTGGAGAGAAAGTGCTTTAGAAAAACAACTTGAAAAAAGTTTCTTCTTTGCAATATGCGTAATACTATTGTATAATGTGTATAAGTAGAAGTAGAATAAGAAAATACTAGACAAAAACTTTTTCTTCACTCTTGTTTTTTCTTCTTGGAAGAAAGAGAGACTCGTACTAAAGTGAAGTGAGAGTGAGGAATTATAAGAATATCACACACACAAAAAAGAGAGAGAAAAAGTTCCACCACACTTTCTTCATATCGTATTTTGCATTACATGCTAAAGAACATTTATATTAGAATGGCACTTTACCATAAGTTTTTCAGCCAAAGTGAAACTATTTTGAAAAGAGTTTTGAGAGAGAGAAAATGCTTTCTTTTCCTTAAGTGCTCGTTCTCAGATTTACACTATTTCTATTACTCCAAATGTCATTACATTACACTCTACTTCTCTCTTCTCAAGCTTCTTTACATAGTGAAGTATTTATATGGTAATGTTTTCAAAAAGCCAAAAGCAATGACAATATTGTTTCAAGTTTTCTTCAATTTCCCTTAAGAAAACTGCCAATCACTATCTCCTGTGTAGAAAAGGCAATTGCAAAATCTCTCTTAGCAAAGAATTAAATTCACTTTTCAAAACGACTTTTCTTTTGCACATTATTTTCTCCCTTTACCTGCAAATGTTTTTGTTTCATGGGCCATTAAGATGATTTTACAATGGAGAGAATTTAAGAGAAGCTTTAAAAACTTTGGCACTTAGTTTCTTCATAGTCAACACTTTTTAAAGCCTTCTCGCTACATTAGACGACTACAAGGTGAAAATGATGGAGAAATCTAAATGGTCTTGTTGTTATTGTTGTGAAGTTTTGGAGACTTTAAAATGTATCAGCACGTGCCAGAAGACAGAGTAGAGTAGAGTATATATACTAAAGAAATAAAAGCTAAGACTAAAAGCCAAAGTAAATAAGTAAAAGTAAGACATAAATAGTACACACGTATGATGTCAAATTTTCACAGTAAATTTGTCCCTCTAGTGTCTTCTATATGGCCTATCATATTTTATAAAGAATATGTCATGATGTTTACTATAAGAAGGAAAACAATTGTTACTCGTTACTAATCCACAATTTTGCTTTCAGAGTCATGCATGTAAATAAATAGATGGGAAATTATGGAACATAAAGTAGCAAATTACATTGCCATTCCTATCTTCTTTCTCTGTATTATACTTTATTTCGTTGTGTTTGTTGCAAGTCATAAACTAACTTCTAAAATACTCCCAGGACTCCTAT
>VCNE01002803.1:0-15163 GCA_009869805.1 Oncopodura yosiiana
TCTGACTTTTCGTCAATTTCCTTTCTCGAGAGAGAAGTATGGAGAGAAGAGAAGTAATTTTCGGCACAGCAAAACTTTAAGTGCATCAATCTAAAATCTAACTGTTGCCAGTTCTCATTATAGTGAAGCCATAGTATACTGCTAGTAAATGAAGAGCAAGTTTGTTAGTGATTTTATAGATTTATGTGAGATGCCAAGTGCATCTTGTATGCATTAATGTAGTTTTTGTTGAAATGTGTAATGATAGAGTACGTCAGAATTGGATCAATCTAGAAATCTAATGCTGAAGTGCCTATAGTATATATAATATTTATTTACGACATACAAAATATGCTGGACTTGTGATGTTTACTTTGTAGACTGATAAGATATGAGATTTTATTAAAAAAGTTTATATTAATTTTGAAATTGAGAAACAATTCAAGTGGTTTTCATTGAGAAATATAGAAAGCTCTTAATAATATTTCGTGCAGAGAAGAAAAAAGGGTGAAAATGTTGAAATTTCCAGGTATAGAGAAGATGCAGTAAGATGGATATTATAATAATTGCCTTACTATTATAAAAGTCTGTTGTGCTGTAGGGAGGTCAACTCTCAGCATATGTGTAAAAGGGTATATATAAAGAAACAGGTAGAAGATTTTAGAGATACTTTTATTCTGACGAAAATGAATCTCTAAAGTACACATTAGGAAAAAGATTCTGTGTCAATTAGCGCTGTTGCCCAAAATCACAGAAAGAGAGAGATGTGAGTTTTGTTCTCTTGCGTTACTCTCCTATTATTATTATGAGAGCATGAAACGTGAACGGAAAAAGAAATCATATTTTGTCTCTCTTTGTATTCTTCTTGTGAACAAACGACGACGTGTTGCAATTTGGACAGAAAATGACTAAGGTGACTTGCTTATTATTACCATTAGAGCATTTCTCTATCCTATGCTCCCTAAAACCGAAATTGCTCAACATGACTTTATGATTGTGGACTCTATCTTTAGTTTTGTTTTCTCTACTGTGACTGCCATCAAATAATAGACTGCTCACCATAATTTTTTACTCTTTTCTTTACTTTTATTCTCCATAATTATGCTTATGTCTCCGTCTCCATCCTTATATTACAAAAAGCTTTTTTTATTATATTCCTCCTCTCTCTCTCTTGACATATGTTCATTCTCCTAAACCAAACATGAAAATTTTTTCCCTTTGTCAGTTTTTTGATTGCACACTATGGTTTTGTCACGGAGTGATGAAATTACACCCAGACTTTTCGACTATACATATATAACTCTCAAAGACTTTTTTATGCATTTGTTTGATATAAGAGAATGAATGTCAGTTTTATAGCGTGGTAGCGTGTAAGAGATAGAGAGTTGGAAGTGGTGGAGAAAGGAAAAAGGATACAATGATGATGATGATGATGATGACTTGACAACGACGCTTAATGATGACTGACTATTATCGGGCGCCGAGAGACTTGGGCAAGATTATATGCTTTAAGAGTAAAGTAAAGTAGTAGTATATAGAGTCGGCAATTGTATTTCACTGTATGATCAGAACTTTTATATAGAAGCCAAAACCACAGTAGAGAGTAAAAGAGGTTTTGATGATGATAATAGCTTACAAGTTCTAGGTTGCATTGCTCTCTTCTTCTTCTTATATGTGTATATTTTAGTTTTTTTAAGTCTTCTTGCATCACGAACTGCGCTCAGAGAGAAAATGAGTCAAAAACGTGAATCATAGGTAATGAGAGAGAGAGAGAATAATCTGTACAAAGTTGGAAAATCATCATCATCCTCATAATTCTTTTCCCACATCCATCTATCTAAAACAGGGATGTCAAGTCAAAAGTACACATAAGATAGTAGGTGGCTTGGCTACTCTAATGAAACTCTCTTATGCAATTCATTTCCGACAAAATTATCTTTACTTGAGAGATGGATGACTACAAACAAGATGCATTTTCCATTTACTTTTTTTACTCCAGAGTTTCATACCATAAAGTCTATTTAACTTTTTTTGTAGGCCTCGGTTGTAAGATGTGTGATGTGATGATGATGAGAGAATCCTACGGCAAAGCTCGGGTCTCACGTCGCACTAATGCACGAGTACTTTTTGCCCCACTCATCAACTCTCAATGCTAGAGCTTGTGAGAGAAAAACTAAATTAAACAGAACTTTTGTCCGCAGTGAAATCGACATTCAATTTTTTCACTAAATATTGGTAATTTTATAAAGATGAGTTAGTGAAAAAATTGAATGAGTGATGTTCTTTGCTATAGTTTTTTTTGCGTTTGTGTGTTACATTACACAAGTAGTTGATACTCACATCAGTTTTTAAAGACGAAACTATGTAAAGAAGTTTTCTATATAAAGACTCTCAGTCACAGTGAACTAAATTTGGGTAAAAAATGGAAAGCGGTGAACTAGAGAGAAATGAGGCGGCTACGAGACTGGCACCATCCAAAATCTTCTTTTTCTGCAAACAACTCACATCACTTTTTTTTCTTCTGGTCCAAGAAGCTATATATGAGCTCTACTTGCTGTCTTCTGCTTTGGCCGATTTGTGGAGACGTTTTTTTTCTGGAGGAAAAATATGTGAGTTTGTTTTTGCCAGCTTAGGTCATACATAAGGGCATACACAGTTATAATGTCATCCAGTCATAACCATAAGCACTAACATTAAGGATCTAGTCTAGTGAAAGTAATTGCATTTCTTTCTACTAAGAATAGTATAGTAGTGTCTCCATTTACAAGTGATAAACAGGAGACAGACTCAAATTGTAATGTCATTGTCGTACTATATACTCTCTACTTTTTCATGGTACACATTGGAAAAAAATTGC
This sequence comes from Oncopodura yosiiana, assembly GCA_009869805.1. Taxonomy (NCBI): domain Eukaryota; kingdom Metazoa; phylum Arthropoda; class Collembola; order Entomobryomorpha; family Oncopoduridae; genus Oncopodura; species Oncopodura yosiiana. The sequence continues at coordinate 2,837 of VCNE01002803.1, forward strand.
AAAAAAGAGTCGTCTGTGAAGGAGAAGATCAGGTCACAAAACACTTGTCAATGTTTTCTGCGGGGGAGTTATGACATAAGGCGCCACCAAAAGACGACGCCAGGCCAAAGTAGTAGTAGTAGTAGCATTAGAGAGAGAAAGGTTTTGTTCGGAGAGAGAGATATATATGAGTAAAAACTCTCCCGGTGCCGGGTTTTTAGGCGCCGTCTGCTGAATGTGATGTACTTTCTCGGATTTTCGGATGCTCTCTGAGAAGTGAACTGTAGTTGACGATGATGATGCTCTGTGTGTTCACTTCAGTTGTCTTTTTGCTCTTCGATGGAAGAGAGCAACATTCATATGTATATACAAATAACGCATCTTCCTCTCTGCTCTCTGAAACATACACAAATCCGTGAAACTTACTAAACTGCTCTACATACATATCTTTTTCTCAAAGAGACTGGCGCCTCTCCAATAACAACCTTAGTCATCATATACCACCAAAAGAGTTTTGCTACTTTAGTTCTTAGGTTACTTGATGCAACTTTATCTATTGCTACCCATTACATTTCTAATGCTTTAGAGTTAGACATCTAGAATCACATTTCCCTATTGGGAATATATATATATTTTTGGTAATATCCGGATTTTTTTTCTGAGTCTTATTTATGATTTGGTGTCGTCATTACATGCGTTCCTTATTTTTCACTGTCTTGTGGAAATTCTCATGGGTCATTTTTGAGGATGTGGTGAAAGTTGAGAAAATAAGTATGAGTTTGATGCCGATCAATTTTATTTTGATGAGATTGGTTAACGTGCAGATCTAGTATATAGAGTGAGACGGAAGTAACAAAAATTATATAAGATATGAGGACAATTGTTATCGTATTTATCAGTCAATTATAATTAATTAATTAATATAAATCTGTAATGATGATATGATTCATTGAGCAAATGTGGTGAAAGTTGACAGAAGACGTTTGACGTCACTCAGTTTTATTTTGGAAGGACGTAATTATATTACACTCTAAAAAAGGTCTGTCATTTCATACTAAATATGATCAAAAATATTTCCAGAAAATTGGTATCAAATTAGTCTTGTAATTTGCTCTATTATTATTATGATTGCTTTCCTTGCATGAAGAAAAATAAATTATATAGTATCGAGAGAGAGTCAAGAGTATCACTGTTTTGAAATAAATACCAGATGAAGAAAATACCCTAAAATTACTTTTTGGCGTTCTTTCTCAACTATAATAATCAATGTACATCTGTTTCGTCAATTTTCCAAGATTTTTCTTTTTCTCTCTCTCAAGTGCATAACCTAGACTTTTGTACTAGAGCAATGTAGCTAAAGTAGTCCAGACATTGAAAAGAGATAGAAATTCACTAAATTGCTACGTTGCCTTTATACGCTCTTACTCTTACGTAATAAAGTGTACCATGTGTATCATTACATAAGTAGACCTTGTGATTGCTAGTTTTGGTTCTTTTTCGTCTGTATGTGACTGGACTTTATGTAGACTCTCTCTCTCTCTCTCCATAATCTAAAAGTCCTTATATGTTTTTAGTGGTTTATATATTTTATAGTGGTGGTGATGATGATGATTCTTAGTACTACGTGATTTGAAGCAATTGGAGAAAATCACTGTCATTCCCACGCCGTGGACAATGTGCTCTCTCTCTCTCTTGCTTTGAGATAAATGGAAAGGAAAATCGTGTCCTGTAATTTTGGCTGAGATCGGACTTGATGATAGGCCTTCTTCTTCTTAAGAGTATAGTAGTAGTAGAGTGTTCAAGATCACAAAACCAGACTCTCTTCTTCTTCATTCGTTGCTCTTCTTATTCTTCTGTATTGGAATTAGTATTAAACAAATGCATTGACTCTTTTTCTTACACACTGTCCTCTGTGTCTCTCTCTATGTAGTTCAGATCTGGAGATGTAGAGAGTCAAAGTGAGAGCAAAAAATGTTGACACATAAAAAACAACTCTCTATCAACAACTCTCAGAGTGAGACTGTTATTCAATGAGAAAATATATGTGGAAGCGTCTTAAACTCTCATTATAGTTAATGGTAATTGGGAATTAGAACTATCATTGTATAAATGGAATGTAGAAATTTGTTAGACTTTATTTGCATGGCGTTCAATGTAAAAATAGAATTCATATTTTCATGTACGTCATCATTCGCCAGTTTTTTTTATTTTTGCTTTTAGTATATGAAGCTCTGCTAAATTAAAATCTTAGGAATGTTTATTCATAAATCAGTTAGTACATTTTTTTCTACTTCGGTAAGTTGTTTGTGAGTGTAACTCATATTACAAAGAAGGCAGCTCTAGTTGACTTAGCCACCAAAGGAAAAGAACACTCACGAGCCTAAAAGCCATAAGTCAACTCAAAAGGTTTCAGCAACTTGACAAACCAACAAGAGCCTTATGAGTAGAGAGGGGCAAATAAGTAATAGGGTCATATTTATTTTACTGTACATAAATATCCTTTTCCAAGCTTTTAGCCATCACCATTTAATGTGTTTAGCTTTTATTATATCCTTCCAATAATCAACTCAAGAACAAAAGTTAACACTCCAACTTTTATACTGTACATTAGCTTAATGTGTGTATCACACTAAAATTCTATTTATAATACACTTCCTTCTAAATCACTTTATGAAACTGGCTGACACTCTCCCAAGTCATAAAAGGGAAGTATGCTGAGAAGAATCAATTAAGGATTTTTTGGCGATAGCAAAACAACTCTAAAAGCCATATGTGTAAAATGTAGCACTAGAACTTAATGTACTCAATGAAAGTTTTTTTTTGTTTACACTAATGTGACCATTATATATATAGATTAGAGATTAGGAGAGCTGAACTGAACTCGAGGTTAAAACTACATATGACGGTATAAAGATAATCAATGAGAGTATATCTATAGCATGAAGAATGTATTTTTCTCCTATCAAATAATAAATATTATGCATATGAGAAAAATTGAGTGACATATGACAGAAAAGAGCTCACTCAGCATCAGATGACTCGAGTATGATATTATTATTACACTACAAGTTTCAACAGGAAAAAGAGATGATAGAGCACTTATCTCTCTCTAATGCTTAAACTGGACCATTTAAAATATGTTAAATGCTTACGTACACAATATTTATTTATTACGAGTTGAAGTTTTGTCTATGTACATAAGATCATCTACGAGAGAGAATAGGCTATGCAAACATTAAACAACAGTTTATAAGAAGATATGAATAGTAATGAGAAGGCAACAATATTTATACGCATTTATTATAAACTCAAAGGAAAGAGTATATATATAAGTACTTTGTTGAAGCGTTATTATTGTATTTTGTATCTCATTGAAAATAATTTTCTTATGTGTGTGTGTTTATACAACCTGGCATCTATTTCACGATAGTTTATGTGGAACAGAAGGGTTTTCAAAACAAACTTAGCCTCTTAACAGAAGATTCAAGGGGTGCCTTTGTTTTTGGTTTCGGCATAAACAACATTAGCCCATAGTCTCTTCTTCCAACAAACAATGTTGCTCCTTTTCAATCATGATGCTTTTATAATACTCGACTAGACTGTAGTCAACTTTCCTTAAACCTTAAAGATTTCCTTCGGCTTCTTGTTAGCTCTCTCACTTAAATATATATAAAACTGTACCTTTATAGCTCCAAAGATCTTTTCCTTGTCGTTCTCTCTCTTTCTGTCCTAAGTTGAAAGTCTTGTTTCAGCCTTTTTGTCTTTAAGGGTCTCTTTTGCTACATACATTGCATGTTGTTGTATATATATATACTTTGCTGTAGAGATAAGGAAGCATCTTCTCTCAAAAAGGGTCTCTTTTGAAAATCGTCGTCGTCGTCACTTCAAGACTCATATAGTTTCTTCTAACCCAAAGAGAGAGAGAGATTTGAGAATAGTTTTGTAGGCTACGACATGGTGTACTCAAGGCGCCATTCTTTGGCCCATTAGATGTATATAGATGTATAAAGTCTGTATTTGAAGAAAAGACCTCAGCTTGTGTTTTAAGGTTCGACTATATAGTAGTCTACACTATATGTTATTCGTCAGAGAGACCATTAGTTATTTCCTGGCCTGACTTGAACATGGGACTCTCTCAACTGTCTTAACAAGTATAAGGGAATATGGATGAGTACTTTCTTTTGCCGGCGGTTAAAAATCCATTCCAGACTGATCCTCCTATATACTCTACCTTCGCCTTTATTATTAAGTAGAAAAACTATGGAGCATGATGAGAGCTAGAGTACAATGGTTAAGAGTTCCTTCCCTAATAAGAGTTTTTGGGTTACACACAACAGTATATGAAGTTAGAAGTAGATAAATGCAGTGTGTAGGGTTTGGGGTCTGAGAGAGACTAATGGTTACATTACATGTACCTAGTGTATACATTTGTATACCTTTTGACTGTTGTTAACTCTAAACAATTCTCGTCTCATCATTTTACTCATGAAACTCACTGAGAGCAGACATAGAGCTCACGTAGTCTCCACACATTTTTATAAAGACTTGTTACTCACAAGTTGTTATTTATTTCACATAGAGTGAACAACATTGTTAAAATCATAGTTTTTTAATGACAGTGCAAACTTTGAAACTATACTAGTGTTAAAACTGTAAAGAAAGACTTGAAAGTTTTCAAAATGTTTGACTCATCATCATCTTCATCGTCTTCTTCCTCAAATTCTCAAGTGTTGAGTGACCAAGAAATAGTTAGCTCATCCTCCAGTTCATCTTCTAATTCAATTCCAGGACTAGATGGTTTACTATCAGAGTCTTTGCTAATGTTAAGAGATAGAGATGACTCTCATAGAAATAGTAATGTCAACAGTATAGTTAGCTCAAGTCATCATGGATTTAGTGATATGGAAGTAGAAGAAGAAGAGTATGACGAAGGTGAAGACGACAATCAGACCGGCGCCAATAGAGTAGATAGCAGTAGTAATTCTCATCATGCCAGAATTGATTCAAGTAGCAAAATTATTCGTCACCATCACCATAAGGCAACAGGTTTGTTCTTTTGTGCACAATGCTCTTAACTTACTTTTATCTTGTAAGCAAATATTACGTGAGTACATTGTTTGCGTGGTCTACACACATTTTTTCTCTACAACAGCAAACGTTTCAAGTTTTACTCTCTTTTACTTTTTTTTCTGGTCTACACATTTTATACATATAATATATTTATATATATATATATATATATATATCACTCAACTATCTTTGCGGGAAAGGTAATAAAGTTTTTGCGAGCTAGGAACTCTGTCTCCAATCTTTATCCTTGTCTACTTACTTGATGATCTTCTTATTATAAGATTGCAATGCTTGGATGAGTATGCTAAGCAAATCTTGAATCATCAGACTAGTAAACCAACTTTGATATAGGTTTGGTTTTTGCATTAGGCAATTTAGACTCATCTCCATCATCGTAAGAGAGAATAAGAAAAGAGTTAAGACACAACAACAACATTTGTGTGGTGCCAGAGGAGTCTTTGAATATATGTTGAATTGATAAGATTTTTGTCTCTCTCTGTGTCTCTGTACCTAAGTTGGAGCCGTAGTTATGTTGTTTTCTGTCTTAGTTGGAGGTTGCGAAATAAAAAAAACTGGAATCTCACATCTTTTTGCATCCTTTGCCATTTTGAGCAAAGAGATTATCTTTATAGTGAAGCTTCCTTGCATGTGAGCAATAACAATTTTTTGCAATTTGTCATATGAACTAAAATATGTTGTGAGTTTTGATTAGAGGAATGAGAATTTCTCTCTACTCCTCCGTTGTTTTTTTTTCAACTTTACTGATATCATATGAGAGCGATAATCTATTTTCTGCCTACATGTCTGACAGAACAACATGTTAAAGTCAACTATACTACTATTAGATATAGAACAGTAGCAAAATGTATATTATATTGAATCTCTTGTTGTTCTCTATTCTCTTTGACATTTTGATTAGAGAGAGAGAGAGAATAATAATACAATAGAAACAAACAAAACAATGATACACGTAGAGCATTTATACTCACACGACTATACTTTTGTTTTGTCGGTGAAATTGATTTTTGATAATCTCTTCAATTCTGGTGTTGAACAAGTACTCTAAATTCCATTGCAAAAGTTCACTGCTCTCCTTTTTACCAAAGAGACTTATCAGCGTCACCCTAAATTCTAAATAAACTGAAAATGTTTTAAATGATGATGATTTACGTAATCTCTATACATCTGAATAGTATATCAGAGTTCATAAAGTCATTCACATACAACGTCTTCTCTTGTGACAAATCTAAAAAGAGAAGTCGATGATTACGTAGGAAGCTTTTAGAGAATGGCATGCGGAAAGCTTTTTTATAAAGAGATTATTTAGAACACATCATCTATATAGTATATAGTATACGTATACAGCTTGTCATATGTCACATTATGACATGTCACACATTTTCAGAGTAAGAAAAAGACGACAGGCGATAAAAGAAATACTGCGAAAATCTTTTTCTTACTACTACTGATAATAATTTAAGACGTTGTGGGTGCTTAGAATTATATAGAAAAAGACGACAAGCGATAAAAGAAATACTGCGAAAATCTTTTTCTTACTACTACTGATAATAATTTAAGACGTTGTGGGTGCTTAGAATTATTTCATATAGAGTTTAGCATTGCAAAATAACAAGATGCATATAATAATATTTATAAGGAAGACTTTCTATTAGTCAACATCGTAATTCTAAAGTGTCACAAGGAGAGCAGAGTAGACGTCAATGCACTTTTTACATACGTAAATATCTGCTAAGCTACTAACATACTACTTATTTAACACCAATGTGTTATTATTATTTAACTTTATATAAAAGTATACATATATAGTTGATCTCTCTCTGAAAAGGAAGAAATGTAAAAAATGCAGCGATTTTTACAACACAAATGTATTTTATAGAAGTTTGTATAGAGTGCATTATAAAACAGAGTTCTATAAAAGCCATGTTAGAGAAAAGGTGTGTATCGAGTCTTGTTGTCATTGTGGAAAAGAAATGTAGAGTCTGATAAGAATCTGGATGAAAGGTCTTCTTCTTCCAAAAGTTGGTTTTATATTGTAGAAGAAGATTCTTGTTGGTATATTATAAAAGGGTTGAAGTAAGTTTTTGGTTTGCATTTCAACGCGGACTTGTTATTTTGATGCTATGCTACGTGTGAAGAAATTGAAACGACAGTCGAGAGAGAGAAAAGACATGAGGACAAGACGAGTTTTATATTTTGTATGGAAAAGAATATTATTATTCTCTGATAGTGATATCGTTAACCAGAGAGAAGCATCACCCATGTTTATATATCTACTATATATCCAATTTTATTAGATGGAATGCAACAACTTTTAGAGAGTGGGACAAATATTCTACGATATATAATATACATTTCTTATAACAGACTCTCTCTCGACCTAAGACAAGAGTATATAACACTTAAGACAAAAGAGCTCAATTTCATTAGTGAAGCATTATTATTATGCATGACTACTCCATTTCATCGATATTTACTCTAAGAGCCTCCTCTTTCTATTCAGCTTCTGTTTGTACGTTGTCTATGAAATGAAATTATATAGGTTATTGAAGACATTGAATAGTTTCTGACTCTAATCCTATCTGGCGACAATTGACGGTATGGTCTCCGTCGCCAACTCCTTAAGAAATCCTTTTTTTCATTTATAGGCCCCACTGTACTTAGTGGTTTTGTACTTTTGTGTATTTGGCGTGAGCCCTTTTTTAGAAGACTTCTTTCCCATTGCACTCTATTATACGTTCTTCTCTGCTTCTTTCTGTCTGAAGGATTAAAGGTATTAAAAGCCAAAAGTGCATTGTAAACTATTATTCTTGGGTGACGGAGAGAGACTGACGACTCTTTTTAGTTTTTTTTGACTACTTTAACTCTACTGCTCTAGTTCATTAGGAAATATTGACTCCTAAACTTTTAAAAGGTAGTCTTGTAGTATCATGGTAGAAAAATTTTCCTTTCTAAATAGTACTACTCTACTACTCACCAGTTTTGCCTTTGATTTACAACCGCGACGCTCATATAGTTAAAGTAAAGAGGAAAATAATGTAGTCTGACTTTACTACGAAAATATTGAAACCTACGATAACTCTTAAAAGGTTTTCTCTCTTCAGCAGACTGTCTCCAATTTACAACCTATAATGTCATATAGCTCATACAGCCCTCCTGCTAATCGAATATTTGGAGTATCGACACAAAATTGTCTTTTAGCTTTAATGACATCTTCATGTCTCTGAAGCAGGTGTAGTGTAGACTACTACTCTACTATATATACTCAATTAAATAGTATTTTCCTTTGGGAGTTGGGAATTGCATGTCACTTGCTTCTCTCTCACCCTACACACGGGACTTAATTTTATTCTAGTTCGTCTCTCATGCAATCAAAATTGTATATCATATATATATACTACATATATACATGCAATAATGATGGAAGATTGGAAGAAAATATCTCTCTCTCTCCAGCAATTGAGCCAAAGTCCAGAGTAGAGAAAAATCGTCTCTATGTAATTATTGTACTGCAACTCTCATCATCTCTTTCTAGCTAATGTTCTTTTGTACTCAACAATTTCTTAGATTAGTAAGTAAGGAAGGATTCTAATTCTTTTGTTATATTCTTTCTCTCTCTCTATAGCATATAGTAAAACTTCTTTTCAGACGGTAATTTTGATGTTTTTAAAAAAAGACAAAAGTATAGAGAGAGAGAAGAACCTTAGTGGACATAATGAGTGGTTACAGAAAGGTATAAAAGTAAGGATAGATTTTGTGATGGGAGGGAAGAGAAGCAAGTAGAAAATGGCATGGAAAAATGTATTCTTCTTCTTCTTCTAATGGTCTTCGTGTTTTGGCCTGGTTCTCTTTTTTACCTTTTACTTTACTTACTCACATAAGATGTTGTGCATTGCACTGCAGTTTTCAGTCAGTTGGATGGTCATCATCATTATCATCATCCTCTTCTTTAGCCCTATACTACACAACATATACTTTTCCCTTTCATGATTGCTACAGGCTAAATTATTCCACTATGTGTTTTTCAACAACTAACTATGCTACAACTCTTGATTTCTTGGTTTGGTTCTACTCTCATCGTAATAGCTCATGATTATACCCTTTGCTTACTAACAAACTTCTTCTTCGTCTCTTGTATGTACTCTTATTCATATGTGTACATGTATTTAACTCTGGAGTCTCATCATCAGTTGAAGTTTTTTCCAAGACAGATAAATGCAACGTAACGCAACTTAAAGAGGAACGACACAAGAAATTTTAGTTTTCAAAGCCTTTTTATAATACAGGGTAGCTACTGAGTGTGTACAGAGTCTTTATGTGAGAATTTTAAGTGCTCTTTTATGACTTTAAGAAGGCAAAGTAGAAAGGGAAGAAAAACATAACAGCAGAAAGGAAATAAATGTGTGCTACATGGAAAGAGAAAAGAGCAGCAGCCTGTAAATGAGCTATTGAATAATCAACTGGATATATTGCAATGTATCGTCATTATTAGCCAATTTAGAAGTAGAGAAAAATGTTTGTATATTTTTCGTAGTACACTTTGTCATTCTCCACATGATATGATGGAATAGAAAAAAAAGGCATGATGCTTCAAGACTATTTAATTTGTTTTTTTTTGTATTCTTCAACTAAACTCACATGCAAGTGCGAATTCCTTCAAATGTCAAGTTTTTTTCTTTTCGTGCTCGAGTCTACTACTCAGAAAAATGTTTGTATATTTTTCGTAGTACACTTTGTCATTCTCCACATGATATGATGGAATAGAAAAAAAGGCATGATGCTCCAAGACTATTTAATTTGTTTTTTTTTGTATTCTTCAACTAAACTCACATGCAAGTGCGAATTCCTTCAAATGTCAAGTTTTTTTCTTTTCGTGCTCGAGTCTACTACTCTAGTATCCATATCACATATTTTATTCATTGCTTTTTTTCCTATTCTATTGTTTTAGTCTAGTAAAAAGTAAGACAGATGTGAGTATGCGAGAGAATTTTAAGCAAAAAGGTATAAGCAAGAGAGTTGGTTTAGAGTGAAACAATTAGCAGGGAAAAAGTTGATTAGTATGACTGGATGACACGCAATTTAACTAATCATTGTAGTAGAATTTTACATCCGCCGACTCTAGCTCAACTTTCTGGCTCCACTCAAGATTGATCTCAGTGTCAACAAAAACTCATTACAACTCATTTTTACATTTTCTAACTCCGTATTTACATAAATAGAACAATGCTCTGTAGTAGAAGCTATTAGGCTTCAATAGTTTTCCCATGAATAAATAAATGCAACAGGTCTTTTTTGTCTTTGTGGGTGGTTCTAATTTCCTCTTTCTAGACGGCAAACTACAATCAACACACCGCTATATATAAAATGTAGAACGATATTTTTTTTTTAAAAAGGCACTGGCTACACACATCAAACTCTTATGTTGATATAAAAAGAATAAAGATGTGAGGTTCTTTTAGTCTGAATTTAGTGTTGTCATTGTTGAATAGAGCATTGAAATTTTGACCCTTGTTGAATGGTTTTGTTTGTATGTCTGTATTATGTGTAGGTAATAATAGTACATGTTATGATTGTTGCCTTTTTATTGCATTGTACTATTATTCTTTTTATATACGTGTATAACCTTTCGATTATATTTCCTAAAATCTTTTCATAGCTCTAAAGCGTTTCTTATTGTACGATATAAGCAATAGATTATGTGCTTTAACAAGTAGTGAGGAAGTTTTTATATATACACTCTATATAACAAAACTATTATGAAGAGTAAACAGATCAGTGAAAAGGTGAATTGAATATCATCATCATCCTTTTCCTATGAGTTACATGATAGTTTTTCTCCTTCTATACATTTTCAACAAAGCAACAAGAAAATAAGATGAGAGAGAGAGAGGAACATTGGTAAAAAGAACCTTAGCTAAAGAACCTTAGCTAAAGCTCAAGATGCCCTGCTGAGTTATCTACGGGTGGTGTTTGGTTAAGGACTCTTATTGCCTGTGGGAGGCTTTTCTTTATATATGAAATATCATCATGAATTGCTTACCATTCTCTTATTTTATTGTACTCACGTGTTGTCTTTTTATATGCAGGATCTAACTCTTTTGTTTCTATATACCTTTAAGAACTTTTTTATCCGAGAGAGAGAAAGAAGAGAAATGTATTGATACACTATATATATACAAATACTATTACATAATCCTCAAATGGAGGATAGGAAATACAAACAAACTCCGAGGGAGAGAGAATTTAAAGCATATTAATAAACTCTTATTGCCTGTGGGAGGCTTTTCTTTATATATGAAATATCATCATGAATTGCTTACCATTCTCTTATTTTATTGTACTCACGTGTTGTCTTTTTATATGCAAGATCTAACTCTTTTGTTTCTATATAGCTTTAAGAACTTTTTTATCCGAGAGAGAGAGAAGAGAAATGTATTGATACACTATATGTATACAAATACTATTACATAATCCTCAAATGGAGGATAGGAAATACAAACAAACTCCGAGGGAGAGAGAATTTAAAGCATATTAATACTCTTTTAAGTACTCTGTAGGTAAAAAGAAAGAGAAAAGAAGTAAAGGGAATGTATATACGCGAAGGAAATGATTCAAAAGTGATTTAATGGCTTGCCTACTTTTGAGTCTAATCGATTATGCACGAGTGAGTAGCTTAGAGGAGACAAAAAATATTTTAATCTTCTTTGCATTGATACTTTTTGATTATAAAAACAATGGTTCATTCAGTAGCGCATATAAGAGTATATTTTATAGATAGATCTTACGTATAAGACAATTAGTACACTAGAAACGAAATTGGAATTTTTTGGCCAGAAAATGGAAAACTGTGAGAAGTTTTCTATTTGACTGACAACGCCTCCTGTTTCTTACAACTTGTCTAAAATATGATGATGAAAAATTGATTTGAGCTTCACCTTACTAAAATTCTAAACCATTATCTCTAATCGTAGTAATGATCCTACAAGAAATTGTGTGAAGCGGATCAACCTCAAGATTCTCACATGAGAAATGATCCTTGGTCTAATTACTCTTGGATTTGATTTTTTAGTGTACTTTATGTGCTTAATGTAAAAGATTCAAGTAGTTTTAAAAGAAATAATAATGGAACCAGGGTGAAGAGTTGGAAACTGTTGAGTCTTTTTTATATATATACAACATTTCATGCACACACATTCTGTGAAGCTAGTTTAAAAATACAGAAGAAAAAGAGGAGGATGGTTCATGGCAGGAAGATAAGGA
>VCNE01002808.1:0-16960 GCA_009869805.1 Oncopodura yosiiana
TACAGCTTGAATGGACACCAAACCATATCAAATTCTCAGTAGATAATGTAGAATTAAGAACTATTGTACCTCCAGGAGGTGGTTTCTTTGAATTGGGTCAATTTCCAGGAGATATTCCAAACCCATGGCACGGAGCAGAAAACTTTAGGTATATAGATTAAGACTTGTAACATATTGGAAACTTATTGAATTATTTGTATATTATAGAATGGCTCCATTTGATCAAAACTTCCATTTTATCATGAACGTCGCAGTAGGAGGAGGCTTTTTCCCTGATGGTACCTCACCAGCAAAGCCTTGGGGAGGTGATACAACATTCAATGATTTTTTCCAAGCTAGAGGTTCATGGGAACATACGTGGCAATCAGGTTAGATTATAGACTAAATAAATGAAATCAAAATCGAATGTTAATGACTATATATAATTTGTTGTATTACAGAGGATGCAAATCTTCAAGTGGATTATGTCAGAGTTTGGGCTATTTAATCATTTTTTTAAAACTAACATTGGTATCAAAATAAAGTTGGCATTGTCATCTCTGTTAAATTAATTTGATACATCGCATGCACAGAACTTGAATTGCATACATGCATTATCATAGAAAAACTGGAAAATTGTAGTTACCAGCTACATAAAAATAATTGTAAACAGAATTACATATATTTCATCGTTTTCTTAAATAGTAAGGTGATAAGAATAAGCTGACAGAATGTTTGTCACGTTTACTTGCAAGCTACACAGTAAGAGTACCTATACAAACTTCTATGTATAGTGCTTGTATGCATTTGTGCATTAAACAAATAGAAACTTAATCGTAGCTCATATAATGGTTAGCTACTTCAGTACTAACTAACAATTTAAGAGGAACACATCAATTTTTCTTAAATTCTCAACATCATGCCACAAACATTAGTTAATGGAACCTCTGCTGTTGCAAATTGTTGTACATCAGGAGGCAATGTGAGAGAGAAGATGAAACAATTTTGGCAACAATATGATCCAACACCAAAATCAATGATGTTGTGTAGTGCAGCTAATGATAAATTAGCAGAAGATGATCGTCAACAAATTCTCAAAGTGTGTCCTAAACTTCATGGATCAAGAGTTTTAGAATTAGGTGCTGGAATTGGAAGATTTACATCAGAATTATTAAAAGTTTCCAAAAGTGTTACTGCTGTAGATTTTATGGAATCTTATGTTGAACAAAATAGAGCTACTAATGGACATAGTGTAGTGCAGCTAATGATAAATTAGCAGAAGATGATCGTCAACAAATTCTCAAAGTGTGCCCTAAACTTCATGGATCAAGAGTTTTAGAATTAGGTGCTGGAATTGGAAGATTTACATCAGAATTACTAAAAGCTTCCAAAAGTGTTACTGCTGTAGATTTTATGGAATCTTATGTTGATCAAAATAGAGCTACTAATGGACATCATAAGAATGCTAAATTTATTGCTGCAGATGTTACTGAATTGGAGATGCCAGAAAAGAGGTGAGAAATATAATATTGCTAATGAGATTTAAACATTTTTTATGCATTGTAAAAGTGTAAATAATTATTTCAGTTTTGATGTCATTTTCTCCAATTGGCTTTTGATGTATTTGTGTGATGAAGAAGTAGAAAAATTAGTCGCTAAAATGCTTTCATGGCTGACTGACTCTGTGAGTTTTACTTTAATTAAGAGAAACATATTGTCATAGTCAATGTATAATATGACAAATTTCAATATTAGGGTTCACTATTTGTACGAGAAAGCTGTTATAGACCAAGCGGTATGTGAATATCTAAAGTTTTCTTGTGCCAAAAAAGTCATGAGCTAATTTTATTTCTTCTTGGAATTTCTTTATGTACAGGTGACATAAAACGAGAATCAAATCCAACTTACTATCGTACTCCTCATACAATATTTTAAAACATTGCAAACAACAATTTACACAAATAATCGTGGACAAGAATTTAATTTTGTTTGTCATCGAGCTTTATCTATTGAAGCATATATTCGGGTAAGTCAATGTCATTAGTGAAACTTTTGTCATGTATGCCTATGTAAATAGATTTTATGACCAGACACTAAAGTGAAATCGTGTCCTGATGTCGAGGCTGTAGGTCATAAGTAGATTATATAATCTATAGAGAGTAATTCATTCACTAATTCATTCAGTCGGAAGATCATCAGGATACAAGTTCATATATACTTTTAAAATTTCTTCAGAGCAGAGCATTATATCTTTATATAAGGTGATTATTTTGACGTGTGAGTGTAATGTTATTAAAGGATATCTGACATGTGACAAGAGTTTCAAAGTTCAGAAGAAGAAGAATCATTGATTTCTCTAATCATATCATTTTTTGACTTCTTACATAGAACTACGGCAATCCATTTCAATTGGGATTTTGTTTGGCCAAGATGCATCATTCGGCAGACTCGTACGACTCTTTTCAGGTTAGAAGAATTTATTTATCTAATAACTCTTTGTTGTTGTACTTTGTACTTGTGAAAGTCTTATCATTTTATTTCTTGCTATAAACTTTTCAACAACTTCCACAATCTTTGTTTTCTTCTTACATTCTTGCTTACTATATAGTACAGTAGATAAATGCATTCATATATACACAATTGACTGAGCTCTGTACTTTTCCATTATTTTTCATATTATTTATAGGCATTCTTAGATGGTCAACAATATAGTGAGAGTGGAATTCGACGCTATGAATTTATTTTTGGTAAAACGTATGTGTCAACTGGAGGTCAAGAGACGACGGAAGAATTTGTCAAACAATTGGAGTTAAAAGGCCATGAGAAATTACTTGACATTGGTTGTGGTATTGGAGGCTCTGGTAAATAAATAAATCAATAGTATGCATTTATTATCTCTTTAAAGTAAATACATATAAAGGTTTTTGATTTCTATATGCAGCTTTCTACATGGCAAGAAATTTTGGCATAGAAGTTCATGGTGTTGATTTATCTACAAATATGATTTCAATGGCCATCAAATATCAATCAGAAATGGAAGATAAAGTTAGAAAAAAGGTTGATTAAATTAAAGTATTAAGTATTATGTAATTATCATTGGAATTTCTTTAATATTATAATGATGACATTTTTTCAATTATATGTACACATAGGTCAGCTTTGAAATGAGTGATATTACTAAACATGCTTTTGAGCCAGAGTCATTCGACGTGGTTTATAGTCGTGACACAATTTTACATATTGGAGATAAGGAAGCTCTTTTTTCCAAGATTTTTGTAAGTTATTTTATATCTAGAGTAAGTAGAATATACAAGGATATAAGTATATTGTGTCTTATAGAAATGGCTCAAGCCAGGAGGATCAATAATGATAACTGACTATTGTCATTCAGAAAAAGATGAGTACTCTGATGACTTTGTCAAATATGTTTTACAACGTGGTTATCATTTGCTATCAGTTACAGAATATGGACATCTTCTTGAGAAAGTTAGATTTCTTTAACAATCAATTCTAATCTTCTAAATAATACTTTTAATGACCTTAAATTTTTGTTATAGGTTGGATTTACAAATGTAAACGCTGTAGATAAAACAAGTCGTTTTATTGAGATTTTAAATATTGAATTGAAGAGATTTGTAGAGCAGAAAAAAGAATTTTTACAAAATTTTTCAGAGGAAGATTATGAGTATATTGTTGATGGATGGAAATCTAAAATTCAACGATGTACTAAAGGAGATCAGTGTTGGGGATATTTTATTGCAACTAAACGATTGTAAATAAATTGGAGTAATTTTATATGATTATGTAATAAATTGTCGTTATTGACGTATGTCAGCTATGCAATAGACTTCCTAATATTTTAAGCCTGACAAGGAAGGAGTGTTACAAACGCTTCCTTTTTTGTAAAATTGGGCCTATTATTATGAAAATGTACTGGAAGTTGCATGTAAAGTAGGAAAAGAATTTATTTTGCACACGAATATGTATATGTTTCCTGATTTTCTATAAAAATTTGTTCTTCAAGACAAAATGTTTTCTGAAACTCTAGCACTTTCATTCATTCATTCTTGAAGCTTCTTAACCAACAACAAAGTTAAGAATGGCATCTGCTATCTTGAAATTATTTTTGACCATTTTAATTATACAAATTTCATTTTCTTCTCCGATCTCAACAAGTCAAGATTTACTAATTAAGTTACTCAACATTAAACCACTTGTACACATTCAAATTCTTGCAAACAATTTTGAAAAAATTAGTAGCAAAAACCTTGAAGAGTTTCATTTACAATCAAATACAATTGTATTGGGTGCTAATACAATAAACGAAATGACTCACCAAATAAAATTTACTTTGAGCGAACAACCTATTTACATTTTAGAATCTTTTGAGTCTGAAGTTGAATTCAGTAAAAATAAATTGGCCATTCATTACATTCTTCTAATAGATCATCAACCACTTTCAGTAGTACAAACCACTCAATCATATCCATTTCCAATAATAATTTTAGTTCAGTTATACATCAAACATTTGGTCTCTTGCTTGCTCGACATGTTCAAAATTTCTAATTCCATCATCAACAATATATTCTCTCCCAATCACACTTTCAATTAAGGAATTGTTTATTTTACACCACAGAAAAAATTGGAATGCTCATCAGCAAGAAATGATTATATACGACACTCGATCTCCTACAGTAAATTCAAAGTCAACAATATGTGAGATTTCTAAAAAATTTAAACAAAATAAATATTGTCAGTATTATCAAACCAGAATTGTTTTAATGGCTCAAGTTCTAAATGCAACAATGAAAGATGGAAATCCTTATTCAAGTTATGAAGATAATGGAAATCATAATTTCCTTCATGTGTGTAAAGGTTGTTTAATATCATCAGATTTATTACCTAAAGGCTCCACTCCTTTACCAGACAAAATTCCAATATTACTTTACTAACTGTGAAAGTAATGAGAAATTGAGTAGAGAAACTTTATCTTTATTGTCAATATTTCAAGCTTTTGATTTATACATTTGGTTACTATTACTTTTAGCTTCATTATTCATGGCTTTAGCATATCGTAAAGGTATTTTAATTTTAGAATTTTTAATGACATCATTAGGATCATCTGGCTACATGTCTCAACCACCAAAATTACTTTCAATTCTATCTTTAGTTTTTCTTGTAATTCCAAATATGTACACTTGTATTGTAACGACTGATGTTGTTGCTCCTTTGCCAGCAAAACGCCTTGAAAATGTAACTTATGCTTTTGAAGCCAACTTCAAAACTGTAATTCCTAAATCAAATGTTATAAAGCAATATCGATTTTTATATGCAGACGTAATGAAAGATTTAAATGGGCAAGATTATAAAGATGATGATATTTTTCAAGTACTAGAAGGTTTCCAAGCTTATAAGAAAACTGCACTTTTAGACGTAGCGAAATTACATGGAATTGGTTATTTTGCTACAGAATATATGCAATGGAATAATGAAGTTGCACAGGGTAGAGTACAAAATAAAAATCATACTTGTTTCTTTTTTAATGAGCAAATTCTATATTCAAAAATTAATGAAGCTACTGTTGCAACTGGATATTTATCTGAAGCATTTGTATTCTATTGGAGCGTCTTTCAACAAACTGGAATATTTATGGAATGGGGAAAAATTGGAAATTACATGTTTGGCTACACAATTTTTCAAACATTTTTACGTGGAGGCTATGAAAAATTTTATCCTTTGGGATTTGCTTCAGTTTTAACTGTTGTATTTAGATATTATACTATTTTGATGCTAGTTTGTTTTCTTGTTGTAGTCTATGAAATAATTAATTCAAAGAGACATTTATTTGTTGTCAAAGTTGTTGCAATGTATAATAACATTATTATGCTTGTACGTATGATTATGTATTTTATAGGAGTAGTCTGTACTACAGTTGGAATTTATTATAAATGTTCAATAATTAGTTTACGGAGTAAGAGACGAAAGTTGCAGCTACCAATTGTTGCATGACGATTATGTAATATTAAATCATTGTATTTATTTATCAACCGGCTACAGTAGTTGTTGTTGGCATTGGAATAACGATAACCGGAAATATAAACTTTTCTTGTTTTCCATTTCCCTAATAAATCCAAAACAAAAAGTAATGAAATGTAATGCCACTATAAATATAACTTATTTAAATCATACCTCATTAGCACATGTCGCAATTTCAGAACATCCGTCATCTTGTCCTAAACAGAATTTCCGAAGTTCACATTGACTATCTCCTGGACATATTACTCCATCACAGCTCGTAGCAGCCACTCCTAATTAATTAAGAAATTTGTAAAGCATTATTTTTAGTAGGTATTTTATATTATTACCTTCTGATGGATCTGTTGGATAGGCCAAGTTTGATGGAATTAATACTGACACTGTCAAAATGACAGCAGCTAAAGTTAATAGTGACATATTGACTCAAATTGAGTACCTACATGAATATCGCATCTATTTTATACTTTTTTCATCTCTTGTTGTATACAACATCTTATTTACATACGTAGCAACATTATATGATAGATAGAACATATTTTTTGTATATGAAAAAATTTGACCTTGATGCTTGCTCACCTGTACGAAAGAAGTTCTTATCATGCTAATTACTTTACTTTCAGACATAATAGAAATTGAGTAAAGAGTGTCAGCTGTGTTTTCAACTTTAAATTCAAAAATATTTTTAAGAGTACTTACAGAACTAAAGTAATTTTAATTATGTACAGTTGTGTCGTCAATTTTATTGTGTATCCAAAATGTTGAAATCAAAATTACAATATTTAGCAGCTGGCTTTGCGTTATTCCTAGTTTTTATTACGTTAACATTTATATTCTATAGTGAACTTGACAATTCATCAAAAATTGCTAAACTAACCTCAGACTCAAAATCTGTTTTGAAACATGAATATCAAGTAATGAACAAAGTGTTGTTATCTGATGCTCTTGATGACGCTGCTAGTGAAAGAGACAAAGTCGAAGCAGAAATTCAACAAAGAATTGCACGTGTTAAAAAATTATGTGAAAAATACAAGTTAGGTTCCTACTCTTGGAAAAATAAAACTAATAATTTACATATCAAGGAGTCTCCAACACCTTTATATTCTTATTTCTATTTTAATAGGTAAATATATAGATGTTGACAACGATTTTTTACTCGATAATGAGCACCTTAAATTCTTCTAATATTTTCATATTTCTAACAGGGACAAACATATTGCTTACTGTCCTGTTTACAAAGCAGGAACGACTACTTGGATTCATAACATGATGATTTTAGCTGGATATACTGAACAGCAACTCAAAAATTCCAAAAAGCAATTGAGTATTTTAGCAAGAGAAGTGTACAAAGATGATGAAAATATCGAACGTGACAATAAGGTATAATATTGACATTTGGTTCATGATAGTTTTTATACGCTTTACGTGGAAAATAGTTGTAAAATTATTTATTTTTCTGAGCTTTCGCCTCCAACTGTAGGCTTTTTCAAAGAATTGTAAAATTATGACATTTGGCTCTTCAAGATAAACAAATTTGAGCTAATAATTATTCTGTTCTTTTGTACATAGGCATTAAATACATCATTGAAACTTCTGGTAGTACGTCATCCTTTTGAAAGAATTTTGAGTGCTTATAGAGATAAATTGGAGAATGCTTCCGCAGGTGTGTAGCATGTAGCAATCTATTGATAAATATTTAAATATTATTCTTTAATTACATAATAACTTTTTATATATGTAGGCCTAGAACATGGCACAGCACATTTCTATCAAAAGTATGGCCAACATATAGTTGAAAAATATCGTACCAATAAATATAAATCTACAAGAAAAGAGCCAACATTTGAGGAATTTGTAAGATACCTAATTACAACTGATTTAGTCATGTATGCTGATGATCATTGGCTACCTGCTTATTCATCATGTACTCCTTGTTTAGTCAATTATGATATTATTGCAAAGACTGAAACTTACTCACGAGATCAACAATATATTATAGACAAAGCTGGTCTCAATAACATTATTAAACCACTTTGGGAACATTCAACCACAAATAGATCAAAAAATACAATCTCACGAAAATACTTTAAACAACTAACTAGAGCTCAAGTTAAACAATTATATAATAAATACTTTTTAGATTTTGAACTTTTTGGTTATGATTACAAAGAATACTTGAAATATGCAAAGGCATCTTCACTTTTTGAAGTTTTGTGATATACTTACTAGTAGAAATAAATATTTTGTCAAGATATTACTATATAAAAATTCTCTGTCTCCTTTAGAGTGTGTCTAATTTACAANAGTTTTGTGATATACTTACTAGTAGAAATAAATATTTTGTCAAGATATTACTATATAAAAATTCTCTGTCTCCTTTAGAGTGTGTCTAATTTACAACACTCTCATTTATTTTTTAGTACTAAAGTAATACAATTATTACAAATCATACACTACTCATAAAGCCATTCTTCATTGCTAGATTTCCAAGTAACTAATTCTTCTGGTTGGAACCATAAATCAATCTCCCGATTAGCTGACTCAACAGAGTCAGAACCATGAACGATATTTCGTGAAATGTCAACACAAAGATCACCACGAATGGTTCCTGCAAAAAAAATGAAAAAATCGGTGAGTATAAGAAAAGTTGAAGACTCAAAAATTTAGCAAATACCTGGAAGAGATTTAGCTGGATCAGTTTCTCCCAACATCAATCTTCCAGTTTTAACCATATTTTCTCCTTCCCAGACCTAGGTAAACAGATGACAAGCATGATTTATTTTTATTAAATGACAAAAATATTCCATTTCTCACCATTCCAACAACTGGACCAGAATTCATGTACTCAATCATGTCATTGAAGAAACCTTTTGATGACAAGTCAGCATAATGTTCTTTCAGCAAATCTTCACTTGCCTACATTCAAATAATTATAGTTAATTTAATAATTTCTTCAAATTCTTTTTCTTTTACCAAAAGGAACTTCAATGCAATCAACTTGAATCCTTTATCTTCAAATCTTTGGATGACTCTTCCAACAATTCCTCTTTGAACACCATCAGGCTTCACCATAATGAAGGTTCTTTCGCCAAAATGACAAAAATATTCCATTTCTCACCATTCCAACAACTGGACCAGAATTCATGTACTCAATCATGTCATTGAAGAAACCTTTTGATGACAAGTCAGCATAATGTTCTTTCAACAAATCTTCGCTTGCCTACATTCAAATAATTACAGTTAATTTAATAATTTCTTTAAATTGTTTTTCTTTTACCGAAATGAACTTCAATGCAATCAACTTGAATCCTTTATCTTCAAATCTTTGGATGACTCTTCCAACAATTCCTCTTTGAACACCATCAGGCTTCACCATAATGAAGGTTCTTTCGCCACGACCCATTGTTTTACTTACAAAACTACTTGTAATTAATTCAAATTAAGAAAATAAAGCAGAAGAAAATCTCACTGACTCGTCAACGTCAACAATAAATAGAAATATGGAAGAAGCATGGAACATTCGCGACAATAAAAATGTCGATAGATGTCGCTTTACAAATCTTTGTTTACATGAGCATCTTTTTATGAATTTATTTATTTTCATTTTCAACGATAACAATTAATTTTTTAACGAAACAAATTAATTATAAGGACGTGATTGTGGTCTTTGCCACCAGCCAAGAGTAGTTTGATAATTAGTAGGTGATGGTGTTTGATAATTGACAGATGGATGATAATTGACAGATGGACGCTGATTTGATGAATAAGATGGACGAGGAGTTGGATCAAATTCAAAAGCTGGTCCTTTGGTTGATGGAGTTGGCCAATTTTGTTCAAATAGAGGACCTCTTGTTGATGGCTTGGGCCAGTTTTGTTCAAATAAAGGTTTAGTTGTTGGAAGTGGAAGTGACCATTTTGGAACGTAGCTTGATTGTTGTTGTTGCCAATTGGTTTGATATGGTCTTTGAGTAGTTGGTAATGGTCTAATTCCTTGATGTTCAAAGAAAGGAGCTCTTGTTGGTGGAAGTAGATAAGAAGCTCTAGTAGTTTGACGCCAATAATTTGGATCAACACCAGGATGAGGTTTTTGAGGAAGTAGATAAGGAGCTTCAGTAGTTTTGAAATATGGAGTCTTTCCTCCAGTCTCATGAACATAAGGAATATCACAAACTCCTTCAAACTTCCTTTGAAGATCTAAAAGTAAAAATTTCATTATGATAATTTTAATCAATAATATAAGAAATGATCTCAAACTCACTTGAAGAGCATCGTTGTCTTTGAGCACATTCCAAATGACATTTATTTGTATAAGTAACTCCATCAGTACCTATCAATTTTTTAAAAAATTTCATGTAAAAGATGAGTTGATGATATTTTACAGATAATCTCATTACTTACCACAAAATGGAATATATTTTGTATCACATCCACAACTTTGTACACTGACACAAGGTACAGGTAGTTGTAAAGGTCTTTTAGTTTCTGGCCAACGACTTATTTGATTGTATGAGCCATAATATTGAGCCGAGCTTAAAGCTATAAAAGTAGAAATGAGATAAAATGCTAATTTTGCCATTATGAATGCTGAAAACAAACTAAAGTAATTTCATTTTATAATGTCAATTATATAGGAATTTACTTAGGGATAAAATATCTTATTTGTGGTTGGAATTTTGTGTTTTTTCTTACATACGTTTTATATATTTGTTTCTAAAGTTTTAATACAGGAAAAATGCATATGTATTTTTTGTTGCAATTACATAGGTTGTAGGTTTTCCTTCCTTATATAATTCCAAGGCAAAGTTTATAATAAACTTGTGCGACCAATGATAGGGATAAAAAAAATTTGATTCGAGTTGTCAATAAATGTCGCAGTTGAGTTGTACATAAGACCAAGTCATGAAAAATTTGATGAGATATTGATTTATATGTTACTACTTTGTCGCTTTTACAACTGATGAATTTCTTCGCCTTTTCTCTCTTCATGCTTTCTCCTTATATGTAAAACTTTCCTACTACAACTACTACCCGGGTTTCTTTACATAGCGGATAGTTTGAACAACTACTGGAGAAAACTGAAGGTCACGTAATACAACACAACAATCTTTTGCAAGTTATAAATTTCTAAACACTTTTCTATACCATTAGCTCATTACTATTACATAATCTTGAGTAACATGCAATCATAACTCTCATAGTAGAGAAACAAGTTGAGAGTATAAGCTGATGAGTGAGAGTAGTGCTATTATTTACAATAAGAAGAAAGTTATTATTAAAATGAGTGACACTAAAAAGTCTCAATTACTTAGACTTTATAAAGCGAGACATCAAAGCTACATGAGAATTAGTGGATTACGTAAAATCATCACAGACTATAAAAATCTCAACTGCTTCTTCATTGTGATTTTCCTAATTGCTAAAACTCAAGCTCAACTATTTGGCTCATTTTTGACCAACAGCAAAAGTAAAAGTAAATACAAAATAAAATTATTCTAAATCAGCTTTTTTCTAAAATTGTTTTACTATTTGACAGATATCCTTCATCATCAATCATTATGTCCAGATCCTATGGATTTCATTGGTAGTAACATTCACTCGGAATTCCATCGACCACAAAAAACATTTCCGTTGCAAATATTAGCTGATGTCAGCACCACCAAGAAGGTCACAGCTCAATTGCCTATTTGTGAATTTAAAGTAGTCAAAAGCAAGTATAATATCACATTGACGTCAATTCATCAACGACAGAGAGCTTGGAATTTTTATAGTTCAAGAAAATGTAATGGTTTACTTGAAGTAAGTGCTATATATTAATTTGTTTTAAATATTTATTTATCCTTATTCCTTGTTATTGTTTTATGTTTTGTACATATGTAGTTTGTTAGGTTAGAGCCACAATCATCAGGGTCTTCTTCTTATGCTTGTGAAACAGAGAAACAAATTCAAGATAGGAATATTGTGGGCGAAGTGGAAATGCCAAGTAAAAGAGTATTAAGATACACAAACAAGTCTATGCAAATCGAAATTCCTTTACAAAATGAGAAAAACTATACTATTTTATTAGTTGTGTTCACATTTAAATCTGGTATATATATTTAATGCAGTAGTCTATACTTATATACTTAAAGACCATAATATTATTAAATTTAATTTCTATATAGGCTCTATATGTTTTCAACAAGTGCAACAATACTACTGGACAAATTCAAATAATGATAATGATAATGTCAGTGAATGTAATAACATCTTATTTAGGCGAATGGCAAATCAAATTTGTGGGCAATATGATTGTCTTCATGATAGATCTTTATTACTTGATCCTGTTAGGTACAATAAATTTTTTACTACTACTCTTCTTTCTCTCTTTACATCATTAAGAATTTGATCAATAATATTAAACTTTTTTCTCTGTATCTCTCTTTTCAGTGGAAGATTTCCTGACAAACATGAAGAAAGCACACCACAAACTTTAGCCTACTTTCTCAAAGGACTAATGTTACCTGCTCTTCTAATTTGCCTCGCTACATTAGGTTACCTCGTTTGGAAAAGGTTTGATACTATATACATAGTTTTTTACTTCATTCCTGACTCTCTCTCTTTCTTCTTTTAAATTAAATTCCTTTTATATGTAATAATGTGTAGGCGACTGGCACAAGCTGAAAGATTAAATCGCATAGCTGGAAGCATTGACAGAATGCAACTTCATATCAACTCAGCAATTCATCATCACCCAAATGAATCTGCAAGTGCTCCTCTGGTAGATATTCGAGATAATTGGTCAATTGTTCCAATGTCTCCTTCACTCAGAGGAAATAATCATGTAGGAGGAAACATGGCAGCATACTATTGCGATGACTCTGATGAAAAGTGCCTACCACCACCAAAATATGAGACAATAGATGATTTGCAATTACCATCCTATGAAGAAGCCATACGCTCAAAGGATTCAAAAGATGATTGCATAAAGTCCTGAGTAATTACTACGAGTACCTTATACTATATAACATTCCATAAATCTAAAGTCAGTATACTTATTCATGCATAATATTCCCTAACGTACCTTTAGTAATTTCTACTATACAACATATTGCAAAAAGTACCTTAAATTACTACTTCATATGTATACTCTTGTCATATATAGAGTAAATAATAGCGTCAATCGACCAAATGTAAAACCATTTTGTCAATGTGTGCTCAAAACAGCCATGTATGCAAATAATATTCTACACATTAGACTTTATATAGTCAGAAAGGTAAATAATATGCCGTCCATTAAAATACAAATGTAGCATATAACATATGACTATATAATAAAACATATGTATATGCAAATATGATTACTGAAATAATAAACGTCATTATATTCTATATAGTCATGTGTAATTGACAGGAGAAACATTGCGACTCTCAAATTGAGTGTGCTCAGGATAAATTTCCAAAAAGGATTTTCATATTTCATATTTAAACCTATAGTAGAAAGTGAATTGTAAAGCTACTTTGCTTTATAATGTACGTATAAGCTAAACCACTATATACTCTTATTGCTTATATATATTCCCTTCTGTCCTATTTATGATGACGACTACATAAAACTCATTATATATTATGAACTGAATTTCTACATTTCCTGGATTATGTATATAACAGAGCAGAGCAAAATAGCTATTAGCTTTTCCTGATACTTGAACTATACATAATAGTTTGTTCAATATTACAACAAGAGTCTTCACTTCTCTCAATATGACAAGTGTGTACTATAGCTATAGATGATTTAGTAGTACAAGAATGGTTAATTTTTAGTTTTCACCTAATTTCACTTGAAAATGAAAAATCGTAAACTTTGCAAAGTAATAAATCTTTTAAATCTTTCGACAATTTTTTAATTAAAAGCAGAAGAAAAATGTCAAGTGAAATTTTATACATGCTTCATTTCTTCCACTGATCATTATTGAAATTTTCATTCCTGACTAGGTACACACACAAATAATAATAATACTGTAAGAAAGATCAATACTTTTCAATTGCCTAGTACTCTGCCCTCGTGAATAATACAAGTCTACTACAGTATAGACTCTGTAGAGTGATTACAGTATAAAAGCAAATCTAGCAGTTCCACTCTCACAATTGTTGTGCCACTCCTCCTCTCATCGTTCTACAATATAATATAACTACAACAGTTCAGAGAAAAGAGTATTAGTCGTCTCGTCTCTAAATGGTATATAGGTCATAGCCTTTTTCGCTTTTTAGAGCTTTTGTATTCAAAAAGTACTATAGATCTTATATATTAGGTTATAGTTGCCCTTTGCTTTCTCGCTTTCTCAGCTCTTTTATGTAGTAGATATTTTTTCTCTTCTCTGTATTATATTGTAAAAGTTTCTATACTCTCTTCGTTTTTCTAATATAATGTATACCCAATAGACCTAGCGAAGTAGAATAAACGAGGCAAGTTGTATATACAAAATTATCTATACTTTAGTCTTCTCTTTTTCTCCGTAGACTTATGTTTGTTTCAAGAGAAGAGAAGAAAAGAGAGAGAAAAATGAGTATCTGTAATAAAATTTTGTATTTTGTTGTTGTTGGACCTCTCCCAAACTCAAGAGTCCAGTATTGTATATGAGTAGATTGAAGAATGCATGTTATATATAGTTCTCTGTAGAAAACTCATAATGTCTAAGTGAAAAGAAGGGAAATATAGTAGCAACTTGTTGTAGTATACTATCAATTTGTAAATGTCATCACGAGTGTATGAAATCTTTATGCTTTTCGTGCTCTGAGCTCAATGTAGTAGCCTTATTCAAACAAAACTAAGCCATTTATACTCTGAGTGAGCTGAGTAAGTAGCTCTCTTCTAAAGAAAAGAGAAGAAGAAAAAAAAACTTTAGGTGAAAGAGCAAAATGACATGACAGGACATTGCAAATTGCCAACGCAAACTTTCACTACATAGCTTTAAGTAGTAAAGTAGTAGTCGTGTTACTTTAAATGAGAGTGTAGTGCAAACATAAAGAATGAACAATGCAAGCTCAAGATGATGTACAGTGTACATTTATACTTTGAATGTCCACTAGTATATAGACCAGGGCACGACAGTAAAATTGATCTTAGCTGTCTCTGAAAGTAATTTGAGAATATAACTGGAGTTCAACTTTGAGAAACGCTTCAGGATCCTCGTTTCTCGCACGCTCTACATTTTCAATTTACAGTGGAATTTGTCTATAACGGTACTCTTATAGCAGAAAAATTTCTGATTTATAGCTTACTATTAAAATGCAAAATGATATTCTTTACCATATAGACATAAGCCGCTGTATATATATATAAAACATATGAAAGTACATTTTTACATTATATACATCTCTCTCTTATTGAGTAACTCTAAAAACTTTGTCTCACTTTCATGCAATAGTAATCATTCTCATTCGTCTTGAACACAAAATTCCCTTTAGATCACATCTCTTCCCTATACCCACTTTTTGGTCTCTTTGGCTCTTCCGTTTTACTCTCTTGAAGTGAACTGGACCGAGAAAGTTCGTCTTTCCAACCAACCTTTTTTTGTTACTTTTATATCATTTTAAGCAAAAGCAGGCATATGGCTCACGTATATTATGTGGTTTTAGTTGCGAGCATTGAACAGTGAAACATATAAAGTCTCTCTCTTCTGTGACTTGACTGCGAGTGAAAGGTTGATGCATGGAAGAAAGTAATAGCAATAACATTGTAACAAGAATCAGTTTTGTACCAACTAAAACTTTCTTACAGTAGTCTTGTCGGTATTATATATATGAGCATACATATGTATGTCTTTTTGGTCGTCTCTTTTCTCTCACTCTTTTGTGGCTCTCCCAACAATTTCATGTTTAGCTTGAGCTCCTCAGAGAAAGTACGACGTGCTTTAGCTACATTTTTCTTTCTCTTTTTTTTTGAAGGCGCATGCTGTCGTATAGTCAAAGTCTTAGAGAAAGCAGCAGGGATTCTTATTTCCATTTCTATATATATGTGTATGTATATAGTAGTACAAGAAAAGAGAAGGCTACTGATTCTATATGCAATTCAATGTTGAATTTCTTGTGTGAAGTTCCTTCTTTGCTTTGCTGGTTGGTTTGGTTTTACTTCTTAAGAAAAGCTACAGAAGAAGAAGAATCTCTTAAGAAGGCAAAAGCATTTGATACTTAAGAAGACTTGCTTTGCTCCATGTTTCATTTCAAAGATACACATTCATACTTTTTTCTCTCCATGTGGCTTCGTTTCGTTTGGCTAACCTTATCTTCTTTCTTGGAATATAGTGTGTATACTTTACTGAATACTAAAGCCTTGAGTATAAAAGACATATTATATGACTCATCATATTACGTTTCATGTATACAGCTTATTCGAGAGTGAACCTCTTGTCGTTTCATTCTCGTGTGTGTAGGAGGAAAAGCAAGGAAAAAAGAGTGTAAAAGCAGAAAGAGTTTGGAAGATCAGAGACTAGACGACTACAGGAGAGAACTACGCCGTTGAGTTGTAGTGAAGCACGTCGCAATATAAATGCGTGGAGAGAATGGGAAATGTTAAAGAAGAGGCAAAGGCAAGCAAAAGTCCGAAGACAGAGTTTCCAACTCTTCTAACTCTTTTACCCGTTTAGTTTGATACGGACTGAGTGAGAAGGCACATGTCCTTGTCTCCAAAAGAAAATCCTTCTCGTCACAGCAATCCACACAAATACTCAAACTAAATGCTTACTACACATATTATTATATAGTAAACCTGTAGAGCAAAAAACGAGAGCAAGGATAGAGAAAAGTAAAGGTTGAAACTTGAAACACTTTCTAGTCAGTTTTTTTATAGTTCTAGTTTACTACTGCGGCGATCTACAGCTATAATATATGTATAGTTGTGTAATGTGACATTTTCCATGCAAATAGTTTTTGAGTTGAACAAATTGTTTAACAATCACCAGTGTGTGTGAGT
>VCNE01002809.1:0-13561 GCA_009869805.1 Oncopodura yosiiana
TTTTTTAAATAATTAATTAAATATTCCTAGCAATTTATTACTAGACTGAAAAAGTGTCTCTGAAATAAGCGTCCCCAAATAAATTCCCTACAGCAGAAGTGTGTATACATATTTACTTGCCTAGAACATAATTTATTGAAGATTATTATTTATTGTGCGTCAGTTGTTTGTCTCTGTGATACAGTAGTCTCACTTAGCAGCCAAACTCTACTAACTTCGGTCGGTCTTATTAGTTTATATTCATTATATTGACGAGGTAGACTCAAAATTATTAAATAATTAGGTACTGAACAATATTACACCTTGACACCTTTCCTTATTTCCTATCGCTTCTTCTCTGCTAACTTTATAACGCAATCGTCTACTAATCTAACTACTACAGTTTTTTTTACATACACATAACTAACTAACTGTCTACACTAAATGGCTACGTGGCTCAATATGGCAACTTTTTTGTATTCAAGTAGTATAGTTAAGTTAACTTGGTTTAATGACTGAAATATTTGATTAGCAGTTCGGTTACGGGTATTCAATTTTTGAGTTTTTTTATTAGCACTGATGAAACAGAGAGAGAGAGAGAGAGGATCATCAATCATCTTTTACCAAAACTGTATTATCAATTGTCATCAACTATATGACACGTTACTAGTTGCATTCTGTTATTACTTATTTTCTTACAATTTGTCGAGGCTTTATTGAAATGTCATAATATGTGAGGCACAGGACACTCATCAACTCTCTTACTCTCAAGTTTCTGGTAACGAGCGTAGTAGCAATTAGTACAATGTATTAGCCACAAGTAAACAAACACACTAGGAAACATAAATTATGATTTTGTTCTCACTTACACACACACTTAATGCTACTAACCCTATTAGTACAGACTACACTGATAAACTGATAATTTATAAATCATAAAAAAATTCTCCTTCCTCTTATTAAATTCTTAATTAAGGTTAGTAGTAAATAATGGTGCATAGGTTTTTTTCTTCTTCTTCTTTGCAAGATCAACTCTTTAATTGGAATATTATTGAGGTTAGTATATACTAATTATTGATAACCCAACTATTTCTCCTGATGATTATTTTTGTTTGTCTCACGAGTTGGAATTTTTTTGTTCAAGGCTCAATGAACTAAGTATGTATTTTTTTTTACAGAAAAGTCTAATATGTTGAGATGTGTATACTTGATGATTTGATAATGATGAATTCAATGATGATGTTGT
Organism: Oncopodura yosiiana; assembly: GCA_009869805.1. Classification (NCBI taxonomy): domain Eukaryota; kingdom Metazoa; phylum Arthropoda; class Collembola; order Entomobryomorpha; family Oncopoduridae; genus Oncopodura; species Oncopodura yosiiana. Next base: position 1,226 of record VCNE01002809.1, read on the forward strand.
TGATAGTGATGATGATGAGTATTATATTGTAGATAAATAGTTAAGAGTTTTTGAAAAACTTCTTTTTTAAAAAAAATTAAATTATTATAAATTAGCTGCTAATTCTTCTTCTACACTTGTGCCATTCTTATGGGTCAAGATGGTTCTGACATTCCTACACCTCTGTCAGCCATGATGAGCAGTTCTGAAAACTCATGATCCAATATATGTCTTGCCTGTAATAAAGTTAAAAGTCTTATATAGTGGATGTATAAATAATTATTGAACGTCGAAATATATCATTTAGTAAAAAAATGGTTAACCTGAGTGTTTTGTGATGGGATCTGAAGAGCTAATGCCATAGAATTACAGTCAAAGTTCTCATCAAGAGCAATTAAGGCTCCATGCACTCCTGATTCTTGAATATTCATAGCATACTCCTATAAAAACAAGATTATACAATTTAATAAGTGGCATTTTAAAAAATAATTCATTTAATCATTTTTTTACCTTAAGTCCAATTGTTTGTGCCCACTTGATAACTCGTTCATTAGACCATACAAGTAAATCTGAATTTTCATTTTCACACGCTCTCCGCCTTTCATCAAGTAATTTCCTATCATAGTTTAGCCTTTTCAGACAAGCTATGCCAAGTTGAAGACTATTTCTATATACGTACATGAAAGAAACAATATATATAATAGGCCATATAATTATATAGATAGTTAGTTGAATGATGAGCTTATTTCCTAAATGTAATGTCTTTTTACCTGTGGAATGCATCAACCATTTTAAGTTGAGTTCTTAAATCTTTTTTGGTCAAATGATCCAACATTCTGGCATCGACTAAACATTCCATAAATGTCGTACGGTACTGTGGTAAGCCAAGAGACGGAAGCCAATAGTTGCCTATCCATTCATGATTCATGTCTCCAAAGGCCAAATGGGCGAGACGAGAAGCAGTTGGAGCTGAGGGACTTGTTAGTGAGACCATTTCCTGTATTGCTAACCGTAGCTTAAGTCGATGAAGTGGATTACTATATAGAAGAAGAAGAGAAAACGAAATAATCTCATTAATTATATCATCATCCATAATGATCTTACATCATTTTAGTGGTTCATTTTTAGTACTAACGATACTAATAATAATCATTATGTTATATATAGAATTGAAAGTAAGATATAAATGTGTTTCATACCTAATGCCAATTTCCCTTTGGATTTCAGTGTCACTAAGAGCACTCATAATAGCTCCTGACTTGACATTCGCTCTACATGCAGCAACATACCAAGCTATAATAAAAGAAAGAAAAATATCGGGGGCATATTGAGACCATTAATTACTTATAATATAAAGACAATTTTTTTTTGCTAGTCATACCTGGCATTCCAACCCATTGCTCTAGCCAAGCATCAATAGTGGGTCCATTCCAAAGAGCAAAAGGAGTTCCAGCCTTCATTGCCTCACTAAGTAATTTAGTTTTTCTCTTTTTCCTCCTATCAAAATCTGCTTTGGCTGTCATTGGTTGAGAATTTTGAATATTTTGTAGATTTTGCATATGTTGTGCTGTAGTCATAGATGAAGTACTTGAGCTCATCGTCATTCCCATACTACTCATATTTCCCATGTTTTGTGGCATTGGTGTAGGTTCATTAACAGAACCTTCAGAATCAAATCCACCTTGGTCATACATTGACGAGTCTTTCTTACCACTCTTTTCTTTTTTAGAAAAAAGTCGTCCCAAACTAGACTTGAGACCTTTTTTCTTGGCCATAGCTGCAGCAACTACAGCAGCAGAATTTCCGGAAGCAACATTTACACCTTGATTGGCATAGGCAGCTAGTGAAGCCTGTTGTTGGTAGTGATGTTGCATTTGCTCATGTTGACCCATGTAATTTCCAAGTCGACGTGAATTATCTTCATAAGTATTTCCAAGCCCCAAGCGTAAACTTCGTGGAGTTGGAGGACTAGCTTCTACTTTAGAACCTAAAGCTAAACCCATGTCTGGCATTGTTTGATGTTGTTGATGATACATAGGTCCTGTTGGACCCATCGACTCTGACATTGCATGATGCCCATGACCTGGACTGTAAAAGTTTCCTGGCGATAAAGATGCGGGAACAGTATGGAATTTATGAAGATAGTCTCGCTGTGGTGAAGGATTCGAGCGTGGTGTTGATCGACCACTTAATGGTGGTGATGGTGGACGATCTAATCCTAAAAAAAGAGTAACATAATGATGATGACAACTGATGATGATACATTGATAAGTTCATTGGTTAAAAAATTACCTCGTCCACCCATATCCAAACTTCGTCCGCTCAACGGAGGTGACATTGCTCTATCATAAATACCTACTCCACGTCTTGACAATAAATTAACATGCTCCATAGACCCAACACGACTTTCCAATTGCTCAGCTCGGGCTTCAGTATTTTGTTTTTCATTCTTGTATTAAACGAATCTCATTATTAATTGCATCTAATTGCTCTTGAAGCATTAGAGCTAGAGTTTGTGCATCTGTTTGTTGAGATGGTGAAAGGACATCAGCTACAGAAAATATTGACTCTGAATCATCAGCTTCGGCATCTGAAAGGTCAAAAGCTTGCTGCACATTTGCCAATACTTGAGCCTGTTCCCATTCTACGTCCTAAGAAAAATTTAAAGAAATCAATTAATATGATGGTAATAATAGTATACATTGATAGGAGAAAAAATTGAATGTCACTTTAAATACCTTATGATCATCATCGAGACGATGTTTTCCTAATCTTCTAGGAAGAGAATGTGTTTCAAAACTAGAGTGACTACTGGTTCTCGCAAAATTTGATTCTCCTTGAGTTGGACTCAGACTCCGAGTCAAAGCTTCCGTTTGTTGAATGTTGTACGCAATTTCTTGCTGATATAATTGTCTTTTACAACTTTCCACTTCTAATCGGGCCTTTGTCACTTCTTTCATTAATTCACTCTTTAATTTAAAATTAAAACACTCAGTTAGCAGAAATTCAAAATAATATAACATATGAAAGTGATTAGTTTATTATTATTATTATTCATCATACCTTATCAGTCTGTATTTCTTCAAGGAACTTGCGAGTTTTGTCTAGCTCCTGAGTGAGTCCATTCTTTTCATCAAGTGCATGCATTCTTTCTTGCAAATGAACTTGAAGTCTTTCATTACTCTCTGCCAATAATTTATCAACAGTAGCCGACAGTCTTGAGTTATGATCTTCATTAACTCTTAGTCGCTGATTAAGTCTAACTAACTCTGTGTTCTTTTCTTCTAAATTAGCCTCCAGCCTTTGTACTCTTTCTTCTGCTGAGCCATGACGCTCTTGGGCCTAAAAGAAAGTATAGAAAAATATTACATTGATTTAACTACAACAATAAAAAATTAACAAAATAAATTAAATAATACTGACTTGGGTCAGAGCTTGAAGCCTTTGCTTCAACTCTTCTTCCATATCGGGCATTTTAGAAAATTGGGCAAGTTTTTGGTCAGAGAGTTCCAACTTTTCTTGAATTGCCCTCGTTTTCTCTTCTTGAAGTTTTAGTTGAGCCTCTCTATGTTGGAGCTCTTGTTCCAACTTTTCATTGAGGTCATGAAGTGATGTTGATTCTCTTTGAGCGTTGAGATATCTCTTTTCTAGTGTGGCAATGCGCTCCTCCTATTTTGTATATCACACAAAACAAAATCATAAATTCATTTGTTACGCCGTCATCATAAAAATGTCAACTAACCTGATCCACTTTTTGAGCTTGGTTTTCTCTCAAGTCTCTGTATTTTTTGAAAAGAAGATACAGGTGTAAAAAACTTTTTAGCAAGTGACGTAAGAAATATATTGAGAGAGAGAGACAAAACTAACCTTTGTAACTTGACATTGTTTTCTTGTGCTCGGGCAAATTCTCTTTGAGTCCTGCTCAAAACTTCTTCTAACTCAGAAATCCTACTACTCAATTCTGTCACTCTACGTTGAGCTGCAGTCAACTCACCACCCTATAAAATGCCAAATAAAATGTTAGTTAATCTATACAATAAACACTAACTAACTAAGAATTCAATCAGTCATAACGTACCTGTTTTTCCAATGTGTTTTGTAACTCGGAAATCTTCGCTAGCTCTGACTCGGGATCTAACCCATTTGATACCTTTGCAACAAATAAAAGAAAAATATTTTAGAGAGTGTCACTTAAGAGCATATAAGTACCAGAAGACATACTTTGTTTTGATTGAAAATATTGCCATTATCCATTCCATCAGTCTCTCCATTCTCTTTGGACTTTTCAATTGAAATTGTACGGCCACTTTTGCATTGCTGCAGCTGTGAAAAGTAACGAAAGGAATTAAATTACTTAAAACCAATTTCAATTACTTGTTTATTAAATAGGTCATTTATATTACCTCATCTTTTGACTGAGACAACTCATCTTCTAATTGAGAAACACGTTCCAATGCCACCCTCAATCGCTCTCGAACCTATAAATATAGAAACCAATATATAGATGTTAGTATAAAAAGGACAAAAATTCAACTCGGCCCATTTCAAGAAGTTTCAATGATGTTACATAGAAAATGGCTAATCATAGCACTATAAAATTGTTTTCTCTTCTTAAGAGTACTCAACTCAAGTGGCAATTATCTCACAGAAAAAAAAACATTATCTAGCTTTCAAAAAGAGATAGAATAAACAAAATACAATTGTATATGTCTAATATGTATAAAAAAGACTATTGGAGCCTTCCTTTCAAATGGACTGTATTTTTGTATTGGTCATTTTCATAGCTTTCTTATTGCATTCAAACAAATAACTCAATTAGACTTATCATGTTGTAGCCTACTATGGAATCACAAATCAAATAGTCTTCACTTGTAGAGTTTGTAGTAAAAAAAAGTAAGTCAGACAGAAGAAACTAATTACTTACATATGTGACAGATGACTAACTTTGTTACTGTGAGATACAACTCTATATATATACTGACCTTTTCATCGAGAGCCTTGTGATGTTCAAAAAGAGATTTGAGGGCCTTGAGTACTTCAACTTCTGAAGAAACACCAGACTGAGCTGCTGCTTGTCTTTTTACAACGGTCATTCGAAGTGATCGCTCATGACGAGAAACTAAGCACTCCAAATGTTCCAAAAGTAACTAAAGAGTGTACATATGAAAATACAATTTAATCAGTTAAAGTGTTTAGAAGACGGTTGTTATTAATATTATTTGACACGTACCCTAGTATTATTTCTTTCAGCCTTTAGTTCACAAATTTCTTCTTCTCGCTCCAATAATTGCTCTCGAGACTGATTCAACTCTTTTGTGAGGGTTGCAAACTCCTGCAAATAGAAAAAGTAATAATTTAATTAAAAATATTTTTAGCTTACTTAGCTATATATCATCATATCTGAAGAAAATCAGTAAGAAATTAAATTTTTATATATATATATATATAATACAGATATTATATAGACATTCGTCATTGCAAGTATGTAACAATAAATAATAATTTACACTTATGTGTGTAAAGCAAATCTCTCTATCCAATTCGTGAAGCTAATCTCAGAACTAATAATAACTTCACTTTTACCAAGGGACCAATAGATTCATACAAGATGAGTGTTCTCTAGCCTGAATCTAAACTCATCTATTTGTCTTGTCTACCTTAATATAATATGCTAATGTATATGACATAATATTATTCCACCAACATCATCAAAAACGTCCCAGTAGGCATATCATATAGTGACTGACTGAGTGAGAGAGTCAAAATATCGTTTCATATAGCGGCTTGACGAGATGACAACAGAAGAAGACGAAAACAATCTAGTGTAAATTTTGATGGCATACATTATATATATAGACGTATATCTAAGTCTAATAGGGATAAAGCATATCGCTCATTTACATTCTTCTTGAGAACCGTTCTTTTTTACTTTCTCCTAAAAAGATTCATCAACATTCCATTTTGATATTATTAGAACAATTTACATGCAAAATAAAGAATTCAGTTTATGCAGAAAAAAGTTCAAAAATTGACGTGAGTGTGAGACTTATATTGAAGGGAGTCTTGAGTAAGAGAAAGGTACTTTAATTTCTACATGACACAATTTAATCACTAAGTATTATTCTAACATACAAATACAAACTGTGCTGCTATCATCGATTTCAGTCAATTGTTGTAAGCTGAATCGACTTAGATATATAAATGTGACAGTAGTATTTGTACGTTCATACAAACCAGAGCGTCAAATCCGCAACATATATATATATATATTTGGAAAAAAAATTAGTTTTTACGACTAGCTATAGAGTTACATTACATTTCTTATGTGAGGATTAGAGTATACATGTGTAAGCTCTTTGGCTACAGAAAAGCATCCGGGACTGCTGTTGAAATAAAATACTCTGACTTTAGATACTTTCCATTCACTATAATTGACTCGTAATGATCCACATTTCGACGACTGAACTGAAAGTGACGCAAAACAGGAAAGAAATTTGGTGGTGGTGACTTGAGAGGAGAATCTACAGTACAACAACAGTAGTTGTCGCTTTGCTTCATTTCCGGTCACTTTTTTTTCTCTATTCTGGTGAGGATCATTGTGAAACGTAAAAATGGCACAACTTGAGTTAAAGTTGTAGAGTTTCACAGTAGTACAGTTTGTGAAGTAAATTCTGATGGCAAGGAGTATCAATTTTATGTCAAAATCAATAGTGAGATCAACCTGCTCTGGCAATCCTACCACACATGATAGTGTAGTATGTCGATCTGCTCTAAAGGAAACTGATAGAACAAGGCAGGAAGTAACATATACAAAATGAAAATTTGGGATATAGACACATCTAAACCTTAGACTACTATATACGTTCTCTAATACTTACATTATTCGGCTCTCTTTGGTGAGGTGAGGTGAATACTAAAATCCACTCAATAAAATATCACAGTGTGCGTGTATTCCCATATATATCGTCAATTGTACCTTACGTATGTTAGACTTAAGAAGGGTATCATCATACGAAGGATTATTTTTATAAGACGACTACTACAAAAAAGAATTGCAAATAATTCAAAATTGAATGAATTTTTTTGGCACTTTAGCACCATTCTCAAAATTAACTAAAATAACTCGTAGCAATTGTTTCATCCTATCCTGCAATTCAATATGGAATCTTCATAATAATGTCTGTTGAGCAAATATACTTTTCCACTAGATTTTCTTATCCCGATAGTGTAGTAGTACTCATAGACTCATTCATATTAAGTTACTTAAAAATTAAACGAAAACTTCTCTAGCATACTCAAAAAGCTTTATCTACTATCAGCACTTTTAACCAGAAACTGAGCTAGTCATTATATAATATATATTAGTACATGTACACTTGTGAATAAATCTTTCTTCACAAAAGGGATAAAACAAAAGGTACTGTCAAATCACAAGGGATCGTAGCTTCCATTCATTATGTAGTGATATAGTCAAAAAATTAAGAAAACAATATACATTCACAACTCTTCCCTACTTTAATGTAAATGCCAAAGATAATCAGAATTGGCCAAAGGATCATTTTAGAAATGCCAACATTGGATTGGATGACATGACAAGCTCAAAATTATAAAACTTTAATATAAAACTACGACAAACTGACAAAGCCACAACATGGCAATATAACTTGTACATATATACTTTAGTTAGCAAAAGAACAATCCCAAATACTAAGGTAAAAACACAAGTTGATGAATGTAGAGTGAAATGGTCCTAAAAAAGACAAAGTGTATTTTACAACTACTATACAACCAACACAAAATAGGAGAAACAAAATATAGAGAGCTCAGCTGCAAAAACTTTCTTCTCTCTCGTTTCAAGGTGTAATTTAAACCTCAAATTAATCAACGTGTCATGTCTGCTAGTGGCATGGCATAGCGTAAGCTATGAAGATACGTCTGTTGTCTGTAGATATGTTTATTCACAAAAGTATCACACAATCTTCTCAAAAAATAAAAATGCTAAAGCGTCTCTCTCTCTCTCTGAACCAAAGAAGAATAGAGACGGAAGAAAATGAGAGTGGAGCTGAGAACATGAAATTTGCTTTCCCAGTGTCGTCAAGTAAAAACCCTACAGTTTCTTTCATATTACCTTTTCCTACAAGAGAAAAAAGCTTTGATAATACACTCTGAACACTACCACCACATTTTTTCTAATTTACTTTCATAACATTCCATGTACTATGAAGCTTTTCTTGCTTTCTCTCTCTCTCTACATTGTGCTTTAAGAAGAACAACCAACCAGCGACCTTTTAGCTACTAATAAAATAGACACTCAAGAAGATCCTTATAATTTTTCTTATACCAACCCAGTGTGTTGTAGAAACTATAATTCTCTAATGAAAATAAGTCATTTGTTCCTATATATGAAGTTACTTACGCTTCTTTTTGATCCTACAGGAATTTTGCTGCTACAATAATTAGATATTGAACTACCAACACCATCACTATAACTCTTTTTACTAGTAGTCAAAACAGTGCCATTTGTAGACTGTTGTGGTTTGCTAACAACAGACAACGGCAGAAATTGAAGACGATGATGAAGCGTAGAATGAAATTGTCTTGTAGGATTAGAACGAGTAAGTAAATTAAGATTGTTATGAAAACTTGATAGAGCAATTTGATGATAGAAATTATTAGATAAATTATTATGACTTGATGGAGTTCGTTGATTAGCCTCATTGTCGTTAGAAGAACTGACACAATTATTATTACTACTATGATTGCCAATTGATGACTCAGAGATAATTTCTGGAGTTGTGTGTTGTTGAGGAGAACGACTACTTTTAGTCTGTTGTTGTAAATGAAGAAATCTTTGTGGATGATTAACAGTAGCATTAAAATTTGATGTGAGGAATGTCAAATTATCAAATGGAGAGTTGCACTTGGGAACATTTTTGTTGTTGTTTCGACTATGGCAGTGATGATTCTCGTTGATATTAGTAGTGTTAGAATTATGAGATAAATGAGCTGGACTACCCGGTATTGGGCTTAGGGTTGGATGATGATTCTCCAGCAAAGTACTCACACTTGGCATTTTATTAAAGATTTAATTGTTTGGTGACACACAGAAATTCACAAGAAATAATTTATAGTACTAAGAAAGATGAAGTTTGTACATTTACATAGCTCTGTTATTATATGACAGATTGGCAGTATTTACTAAGAGAAAAGAGAACTGAGGAAAGCATGTGGTGATGACTCAAGAGAAAGCCGGAGACTGAAACACAAACTGATGATGGCTTGGATGTGGAGCATGGCAGTTGTGTCACTATTAGTTGGCCCACCTTTTTCTTTCCTTAGGATAGATTCTCACTTTTCTTCCTACAGAGATCTACTCTGAGAATCCGTAAAAGTCAACATAGTAAAATAATATAAATGAATCAACTAGAGAGATACTAAGCTGCATATTCTTCTTGTCCTTTTTATGTTATTATCTATTGCTCTGTCCTTTTTGTTGAAACTTGCCTAGTAATAAAATATATGTCAACAGTGTTGGGAGCAACAAACCGTCCAATTTTCAAAGATATATTTTAAATTATATAGACATGTCTCTAAAGTAGCAAGTATTTTTTATCGTTTAACATGTCACATGTCATGAGAAATGTGACAAGACAAGTAGAAAGATGAGATGTACAAAGTAGTAGTGAAAATAGTGTTAGAAAGAGAGCAGAGATTTTCATCTTCTCCGGTGGCTGTCATATCAATCAAAATGTCCTTTGATAATTATATAGCCAGGAAAAAAAATATCTTCAGAAATTACATAAAGCTCAATAAAAATTTGTGGAGCAAACCATTAAATTTCAGAAAATAGTTCAACATTTGAATTTCTCCAATGCAAAAGAAGAAGGAAAAAAACAATCGATTTATACCATCTTTTTCCTTATTTCTCAAAGAACTAAACGGAAAGAGAAAATTCATATGTAATCATGCAAGCAACATATATTTTAGCTTCTCAAAACTTTCTCTCCTTCACTTGACTTGACTAGAAGAGTTTTTTTTTGGTGAAACTGAAATATTGAGAGTCAACTGCGCGCACCCTTCGTGTCAGTACATCAACTGAGTCGAAGCTCCGATTTCGGAGTTTTACCCGTCTACTGATTCGGGGCAGTTGTCTACACAACACCATTGTATGTATATATACATATATACTACTCAATTTCTCCAGTAGAATGCAGACTCATATAGCTGATACTAAAAAAGGAAATGAATGAATGAATGACCTCTTGATTGAGTAATTGGTAGTCAAAATGAGTTTAAATTTTTAACCCATCTCTCTACTCATGCACCAAAACCCAATATTATGACAAGAGTAAACCAAGTCTATTAAAAATATTAATCAACTAACTATACTACATCAGTAATAAGGCAAATGACAAAAGTCACCAAAAAAGATGACACTAAATATACTAATTGTCATATTTGTTGTCAGTGATGAATACAAAAATAATATAAAATTTTATATATGAAAGTGGGTTGTGAAATAGAAAAATTACCTGAGGAAGATTGGCTTGTATTTGTCGCTGGAGGGAATCTCTTTCTTTTTGACAATCATTGAACTTCATTTCAGTTTCTGTAAGGCGTTCTTGATTTTCCCTTAGAGTGTCCATTAATTTGTCTCTCTCGTCTAACATTGACACCATCAATTGCTCAAAATTAGCATCTTCTGCACCAAATTGAGAGGTTCGTGGAGGAATGCCATCCTCTGAAATTGTTGGCATAACATCACACATCATGTTCCACATTTTGAAGCACCACTCCTACCAACAATTAATTTTAAGAAAGAGTTGTAAAAAACTCTTTCCTCTCCTTTGACTTCTTGTCTGTTCAACTTAGCTCAAAACTCAGCCACTTCCTCTAGCCGAAGACTAAAGATAAAAAAAACTTGGGACAACTCACATCACATATTGATAACTTTTACGAGAGAAACTCCAACAACAGCTCAATTTGAATATCACTCCTTGTATTCATACTGATGACAATTTACATACGTAAGTTATAATAACTTACTGGACTAAATTAAAAAAGTCCATTGGACTTAATGATCATTTACAGTCTCTTCTTGACTGTCCGTCATCATCATCATCATCAAGAGAGTTGTCCACGGGAATTTTCACAGCTACTTTTCTATCATTATCCTCTAATGTTTTTTACTCCAGTTTCTTTTTTATTATTTTCACCATTTCTTGTTTTAATGATGCATCGAGCAATGCAACTTATCCACTCCACTATTAACACTATAAATCGACTTATGACACGATCCAGAGAAAGTTTATTATTTGCACTGCTTCCATTTGCAATTTTTTTGTTAATTGAATATAATTATATTTAGGTGTTAGGACACTCTCGTCTTCTATTTCTTAAAACTTTCCTTAACTTGGTGTTTCCTAAAAAAAAGTAAAGTAAAAGAAAAACATGATTAAAATACTTTGCTCAAGTCAGTAGTCACATATTTCTTTTTTTTAATATTGACTAATTAGTAGGCGAGTTAGTCATAATTTCAATATACAATAAGCTCGTTAAGCTTCCTATAATAAACTTTCACTGTAATTACTAATTGAAATTGGGAAGGAAGGTCAATTTTTTTTAACAATTGTAAATTCAACTAAATTATCGGCACTCCCTTTGAAAGTACTAAAGAAAGAAGAGTTTGACATTTTATTCGGAAATAAGTGGTCGGGTAATTTGTTGATTTGATTTAAGCAACTAGTATTTTTAATAAAATAAATACCTTTCAGTGTTGTGCTGACATGACACTAGGACTTTTTGAAATATTTGGAGGTCAGTGGTTAGCACATGGGAGCGTCCATAATAAACCGAAAAAACCCGGAGACAACAAACTCTCCTAAAATCACTTTTCACCTCAGTCTCCTCTTCTACTCTATACTATATCTTTGCATATCCAACCAATGTGTCTGCAATGGATCGAAACTTTTTCTCAACCTATAGTCTACCGTATCTTTTACAATCCATTAGATTTTATTAGAAAGAGGCGTTGGAGACTACACCAATTATTGTTAAAATTAGTTTTCTGATTTATTAACTAAGTATTAAATGAGAATTTTTGTAGTAACAAAATTTATGAACAAGTTAATGATGACTTCAGACAATAATCATATTTAGTATTGATTAATTTTATTATGATAATATGAATAAAAAATCTGCTACATACATTCATGACAATTATTATTGTACACAATCTGCAGTAATAACAATATTATATACTTAATCAAATTACTAATATGTGCACACAGCTATAAAACGTAAATTAATGCTAATTATATGTTGTTATATATCTAAAATAATTCTAACTACTTAATA